>PVKP010002183.1:0-128091 GCA_004027715.1 Plecturocebus donacophilus
AACAACTAGACTTAACAAATATTTACAGAACTCTCCTCCCCAAATCCACAAAACATACATTTTTCTCAGTATCACATTATACCTATTTTAAAAGTGACCACATAATTGGAAGTAAATCACTCCTCAGCAATTGCATAGCATTTCACAGGTTTAAATAAAATATTAGTTGTCTGCTTATTTGTTATTTTCATCCCCTATTTCTTCCTGTCTCCATTGTTATTAAGCACAATTATTGGCATAAAAGAGGTTTTTAATACCCATTTTTAGACTGTATTCTAGCCTGGGCAATAAAACAAGAATCCTAATCTCTCTCCCTCTTTCTTTCTCTCTTTCATTCTTTTTTTTCTTTCTTTTGCTGTTTCTTTTTTTCTTTCTCCTTTTCTCTCTTTTTCTTAAAAAAAAAAAAAAAAAACAAAAAACCTTTAAGTGGCTTTCATTTCATCTTACCATAAAGGGCAAGATTCCCCAAGATAACTTAAAAGACCCTGAGTTACCTGGCCCATGCCCGTTCCTCCAATAGCATCATACAGGAAGTCACTTTTGATCTATATAAACATGGTGGACACTGCATACTGGCCTTCATTCAGCTTCTTGATCATGCCAAACTCTTTGTGTTCAGGGCTCTTGCACATGTCATTTCAATCCCTGGAAAGTTCCCCCTTTTTCTACAGCTTCCTTAAAATTCCCTCCAGCTAGGTAATCCCTATTCATCTTTGTCTTAACTTACGCATTACTTTTCTAAGGAGGGCTTTTTCAACCTCCTAAACTAGGCCAATTTGCTCTATTATACTGTCAGTCCACTGTGACAATTTTTTATCACAGCACTTATCTCAACTTGTAATAATATAGTTCTTTGTGTGATTATTTGATTTATAGCTGTCTCAGCTGTACCACAAGCATCACAAGAGGTTTCTATGTTTTCCTCACCAGCATATCCCAGTGACTTAGTACAATGTATCTCATATAGTGGGGACTGAATAATTATTTGTGGAAAATAAGTAAAATTGACCCTTGAACAGCATGCATGTTGGGGTGCTAAACCCCAGTGCAGAAAATCTGCATGTAATTTTTGACTTTTTAAAAACTTAACTATTAATCATGTTCTGTTGACTAGAAGCCTTACTGACAATGTAAACTGTCAATTAACATATATTTCATATGTTATATATATTATATACTGTATTCTTACAATAAAATAAGTTAGAGAAAAGAAAATGTTATTAAGAAAATCATTAGGAAGAGAAAATAGTACTGTACTGTATTTATCAGTCCTGTAAATTTATGTTGTTTGTTTACAAGATAAATCATATGTCTGAAATGCTGAGAGATCACTTTTTCTGTGATAGGAAATTTACTGGAGAGAGAAATTGCTGAGGGGCAGAGGATTAGTATCAGATGTGTTTTAAGGGGATACTTGCCACACTTGAACTCACCACAATAGTAACAGGAGGTGATCATAAATTATTGCAGTAGTATATGAACTACAGTTGATTTTATGCACTTATGATTTTTTACTTCATCTTTACATTTGTTTATATTTCTTTCTACTATGAATGGTGCTATGTATAGTCTGTGTTTGTGTGAATAAGTTTGATACATTTTAACTTTTTATAATTTTTTTTGTATATTTTATGGTAGTAAGTGATAAAATAGACCAGTATTACATATATTTTATGTTTTTATGACATAACTATCTTTTCCCTATTTATTCTGTATTTCTAGGCTACACAGTTTGTCTTCCAGTTTTTTTTAATTGTTGCAAATCTCCAAAAATTTTCCAATATGGTCATTAAAAAATTCATGTATAAGTGGACCTGCACAGTTCAAACTTGTGTTGTTCAAAGCTCAACTGAAGATCTATGTCATTCAGACTTTCTGACTGTCCTAGATCCAGTCTGGGATAATATGATCTTCTAAGTAGAATATGCAATGCAATAATTTGTGTTTGATTTTGTATTACAAAATACTCCTTTGTTTCAATAAGGAAATAAGGTAGAAGTTGGCATCAGAATAGAATGGAATAAAAACTGATATCAGAAGGATCACCCAGGAAAGTTAAACACTTTGTTTCCAACTGACTCAACCTTACAGGGCTGTTTGAGATGATGACTAAAAGTAATATATTCTGAGGTTCATCAGTATTTCACTACACTTCCTGACTTTAACATTGGCTGTTAGATCTTAGTTGAAGGGTCAGGATACTATATGCATACTATGGCAGCCAGACAGAGAAATGCTTTCTAAATTTTTTTGTTAGCAAATATGTTCATAGTCCATGGTGACATGGTGAGAAGCTTGGTTTGTTGGAGAAGAGGAACGTGGCTGGGGTGTGCGGTGCAAGGCATACAGTCTAGATTCTTGCAGAGGCAGAAGATTCTAGACCACACAGAGCCAGGTAGCCCATGGTAAGGATTCTGAATTTTACCCAAAGGTTCAAAAGACCATTGAAAGTTTTGAAGTAGGAAAGTATGATGATAAAATTGACATTTAAAAAGATCTTTGGCTGCTATATGATAATAAGCAAGAATTAATTCAAGGAGACAGGCTGGGAGGCTTTTTTAGCAATTAAGGTGAAAGATGATGTTAGCTAGGGCTAGTGTGGCCACAGTGAAAATAGAGAGAATTGGAGAAAGTTAATAGAAAGATATCAAGAATGAATCTCAGATTTCTAGATTATGTAACTGATACCAGTAGCTTCAGTGAAGCCAACTGGGGGTGACTAGGATTGGGAAAAAATTAAGAGTAGATTTTGGGACAAGATACCTGTTAGACATCCAAGCACATGGAAATGGGAAGCACAGATATGGGTGGGAGGTGAAGAGCAATCTATGTTGAAGATACAAAGGTGAGTAACATCCATATATAAGCATGATTCAGAGTGACAGAGCTGCCAAAGAGACTGGGAAGAAATGCCAATGCATTAGGAGAGAAGGTAAGAAAATATGGTGTTACAAGCAGGGAATGGTCATGTTTGGCAAATGTTTCTGAGTAAAAAGAAAGAGAGAATAAATTCTTCTTCTTCATATATATATATATATATATATATATATATATATATATATATATATTCTTCTTATATCTGGTAATCTTATAGCCATGGCTCATTTTCACTTGAATGACAATGTTTGGGATGGGATGAATTAATTATTCTCAGTGGAGTGTGCTGAATATTCCAAGCACACACCATAAAGTTGCGGTTTTAAAACTGTCAGCCTATGTGCCATATTTAGCCTGCAGTCATGTTTTCTTTGACATTTAATTTAAAAAATTGGTTGTCAATAGTTGAAAACCATATTTCACATAAAAACGCTCTTGGAAAAAACCACAAGATCTGGCAACAATGAGTCTGTATTCCTGCATGGCAATAAGCTGGAGCTGAATAGCTCACCTCTTACCCTTTTGGAAGGCTGCCTTTCCAAGTTACCACAGTCCCAACCACTCCCTGTTGTTTTCACCCCCACCTGCTTCATTTTTCTCTTCTTGGCCCAGGGACATTTATGTTCACTGTTGCTGCTTTAAAGATTTACACTGTGGCAAGCTCATTAAGAGAGGAAGTATGAATCTCCCTTTTTATGCTCCAAAATGCATGGCACAGATTGTCCTGCAGTAAAGTTCTGCTAAACTGCATTGACTCATATTTTATAAAATTGAGGAGCATCAAAGAGGTGTTGTAAACCTAACATAAATAATTTTTAAGAAAGCTCGGAAGAGAGACTAACCTTACAATCTAGTCAAGATTTGAACTAGCCCTTTAAACTCTTATGTATAGCTTTGTTTATGACATTTGAATAGTACATTTGTTTATTGTTTTAATTTGTGCTCACAGCTGATATGATTCATTATTTTAAAATAATTTTAGCTTTTAAATAATATCTAGTTTGTAAAATTTGTCATTGATGTATATTACTGATCAATAACATTTTTAAATATTTTATCAAATACTCCTTACCATCTTGATGTGCAAACAGGGGTAAGTGTAGTTACTTGAGGGGGTGAGATGGATTCTATCCCGGAGGACCAGAAAAACATGTGGTGCCAACATGCATCAGGGTAAGAGAAGGGATTTTTGTGTGGCTCATCTTAGTAATATAATTAATGGGAAGAAGACAGATTCCTTCTGCCAGCCTCCCACCACATATGTCCTGCATTTGTTCTTGCATTGTGGGAAAAATATGTATATTTATATATCTTTGTCAAGTTCTTAGAGCACTAAAAGTTAAGGCCCGTAATACTAGCTTAGTGCCTAGCACTATTTTAATACAAATTCTGTTCTCTTTTAAAATTTTACCAATTAGACATTGGCTTTCTTTTATGAAATATAGTCTTGGATGCCATCAGTAATTCCTACATTTGTGTGAATCTCATTTCCTTCTTTTTGACACCCAACAGAGATACATCTCAACACTGACTAGAGTGGAGCACTCAGAGCTAACCCAGAAAACTAAACCTCAGTACAGCAGGAAAGATAAGATTCCAGAAGACTTCAAATTGCAGAGCAGCAGAAAAACAGACAGATGGGCAGTAAAGACAAAAGTGATTATTTCAAATTCCTGTCTGGGTTTGTATACCCTCAGGCTAGAAAACTATCATCTAAAGCCTCTTCTGCTTTGTATTATTCATTATTAATTTGTTTCTTTCACATTGGAAAATTCAGATATATTTGTTTCCTTACTAGATCTGTTGTGGATTACAGCCTGTGTAAATAAACTAATTTCCTATTTTCTGTAGAGACACCTACATTCTCCAATGTGATCTGAGAAGTGTGTGTGTCAGCAATTTCACCTGAAATAGGTGAAGAATAGATGGAATTTTGACAGCCTACTCATGCCTCACAGAAAATTGTTTTGAGTACAATTTTCTGCACGTGTGTGCTATCAATTGTTCAGTCTTTATACTGAGAGAGATTTAAGAAACATACTAAACAGACAACTAAAATATTGCTCCAGAACCACCATCCAAAACAAGTGTTATGATTTCATCACATATTAGGCTCCTAAAAAGCTGTACTGAATTCTAGACTGAACTAGAAAACAGCCTAGAAGCATAACAGGAAAATATTACTAATTATATTTATTTTTATGTTCAAACTGATTTATTCCTGCTGATTCAAAGATTCAGACTGAAGACAGTTCAAGTATTCTTTCTAAATGCAATGATATCTTTGATCCTCTTTCTTTCAATTAAGCACTCAATTATCCAAAATAATCTGTGGGAATTATTTAGCCACCAAAAATATGAAAAAAGCCTTAGATATTTTAATGAACAGAGCCACTAGGTACCATCCTCTTGGAGCCACTTTTTTTTTTAAATATCCCTTTGAGAAATTAAGCAAAAGGAAGACATGATTCAGCAAACAGAACCAGTGCACTCAGTTAAGACATTACACATCAGCCATGAAGAATAATGGTACTAGAACTGCTGAAACAGGTAATTGTCAATAAAGAGAAAAATAATATTATACTTTATATTACAAAAATAAAACCCAGATGGATTGAAAACCATAAATGTGAAAAATTCAAAACTTTAAAAAAAATTTATAAGAAAAATATGCTGATATATTTATCATATTAAGTCAAAGAAAAATTTCTTGAAGGAAAATACAATCATAGAGAGAGAGATTGATAAATTTAACCACATTAAAATTGATATCTTCCTTTGGAAAAAACATAAAGTTAAAATATAAACTATAGAGTGAAAGATACTTTTAATCCATATAATCAACAAAAGTTTAATTAAAAAATATACAGATAATCTCTACAAACCAAAGAGAAATACCCACATAATTTATTTTAAAATGAAAGAAGAATTTAAACAGGCAATTCATGGAAGAAGAATCCTAAGTAGCTAATAAATATATCAATCAGCCTCATTAACAGATAAAAAATTGAAATTTAAGCAACATGACAGCTACTAGACTCAAAAGTCTGACCATACCACGTTTTGAAGATGAATAAAAAGATAGATTCTCATACCCAGTGGAGTAAAAATTGTTACAACAAATTTATAGAATTGTTTTATAATATCTGATAAAGCTAAAGATGTGCAACTCTTAAGACACAGCAATGCCACAGTTAAATATATACCCTATAGTTTCATTCTTTTAACTATACACAAGGAAACACACACAAAAATGTTTATAGTGACCTAACCTAAAATTGGAAGAAACTAAGTCAGCTGGAAAACTGATTAGTAAATATTGGTATATTTACATCACTAAACTAGCTTTTCAGTAGCAAAAATGAAGTGGATTCCTAGTATCAAATAGATTAATTTCACAAACATAATGTTGAATGATTAAGTTGTGAATGTTTTAAAAATACTAGATATTATTTATGAATATAAACATTCACAGTCAAAATTTCAAATGCATGCAGGGAATTAGTACAACTTTATTATATTAATTATCTTCAGAGAAAAGGGGAAAGGAGTAAGGGATAATTAATAATTATTATATTAATTATCTTCAGAGAAAAGGGAGTTCAAGTTTTCTGTAATATTTTTTTAAAAATTTAAATAAAATGTTAACAATTTGTAATAGTAACATAAGCCATAGGTAAAGAGCATTAATACTATATTATCTCTATAACTTTCTTTATGTTTACGTACCACACAATACAAATATTAACAAATGCATTACACATGCAAAGTCAATGTTTCTGGAATATGACATGTGAGAGTCTCTGACAGTACTCATCATATTCACTCTTACCTATCTTCTTAGGACATTATCAAATCCACAAGCTTAGGACTGTTTCTTGTTCAGTCTTTTTCACAGTGCCTGTGAACTTATTTCCTCAATAATTGCTACTGAATGACTATCACAATTTTATTATAATATTATAAATAGAAGTCATAAAATTACATATAAAATTAATAGTCTACTGCTCAAGATTAAAATAAATAGTTTATACAAGAGAATTGTTTCTTTACACGCAGCTTTCCCTCATCCCTCAGCCCCCATCTCAATTTTACGATATGATTTCATTATGCTGACTTTCTGATTATATGAGAAGACCTCACAAAATATCATGTATTCAATATACACATGTCAATGAGTTATGCAATGCATTATTTCTACATGTAAATAATAGTCAATTGTGGCTGTGTGCTCTGCTCTGAATGACAGCATTAACCCAAAATTCATGTCAAAACCTACTCACCAGTGTGATGGTGGTAGAAGAAGAAGGCTTATGCAACTGAGTCATGAGGCTGGAACCCTCATGAATGGGATTAGGAATTTTACAAAATAGGCTCAAGGGAGATCATTTGTCTCATTCACTGGGAGAGAGCAAATATGTTTATTGCCGCACTATTGACAATAGAAAAGGCTTGGAACCAATCCAAATGCCCATCAATGATAGACTGGATAAAGAAAATGTGACATATATACACCTTGGAATACTATGCAGCCATAAAAAAGAATGAGTTCATGTCCTTTGCAGGGACATGGATGAAGCTGGAAACCATCATCCTCTGCAAACTAACACAGGAACAGAAAACCAAACACTGTATGTTCTCACTTATAAATGGGAGCTGAGTAACGAGAACACATGGACACAGGGACGGGAACATCACACACTGGGACCTGATGGTGGGTGGGAGGCAAGGGAAGGGAGAGTATTAGAACAAATACCTAATGCATGAGAGGCATAAAAGCTAGTTGAAGGGTTCATAGGTGCAGCAAACCACCATGGCACATGTATACCTATGTAACAAACCTGCACATTCTGCACATGTACCCTAGAAATTAAAGTAAAATTTAACAAAACAAAACAAAACACAGAAGCATCTATAAGTTAGGAGATGGTCCCTCAGCAGACACGGCTGATGCTTTGAATTTGAATTACCCAGCTCCAAAACTGTGAGACATAAATTTTTGTTGCTTATAAGCTACTCAGTTTATATTTTATTATAGGATACAGGAAAGACCAAGACACAACAAATCACTTATATCAGATATCACTTTTATATGTTATATTTCATGTGCTATTCTTATGAAAAGCACCTCTACTTAGAGCTCAGTTTTTATTACAATCAGACAAGCATTTTGTTATGTCTTCAGAAGCTAGTTTTAAAATTTTCAATAAGAAGAGATTGGCCTTGATTACCAAGACTTAAAGCACAAACAACATCATTCTAGAAAATAAAAAATTAAAAAGTTCTTATGTAAATATTTGATGCTCCACTATATACACATTGAGAATTTAAACTGTCTGATAAAGTCATTCTACAGTTTGAAGTATACTCCTACCCACTGCTCCTTGTGGCTCACCGTGAATTGCTGTCATTGGCCTTGATAACTCCAAGATAATCTAATAATGCTCAAGCATTTAGATCCAAGCTATCACCAACACCATTGGATAGCCTAAGTGTAGAGTGAGTGAGAAATGTTCCTATAGTTTGTGTCATAATATGACCTTTATAAATATACTTAAATAGAAAAATCAGATTTTTAAAAAATAATATTGTCCTGAGATTGAAAATGTGACTTCCAACTAGTAACCTGTTTTCTTCAAGTAAAGTATTAAAAGAAATTATAAATATGTGAAATGGATTCATTTAAAGCTACACAGATATAAATATAAAGAAGGAGAACACCTTCTTCTCGAACAGTGACATAGCTTTTCTGCATCCTTGTGATTCACAGGAGCAGGTTTATAAATCATTGGCCCATGTTTAGTTTGTGGTAGTGATAGAAAAAGCTTTTACTGGACTAATATTCCCACAAATAATAAACTCTGGGAAAACTGTTTATAAAAACACTCTAAAGGTATCAGAATCAGGCAGAAACTGTTCTCTCTACCCCTTATAAAAACAAAAACAAAATTACATTACATAAGACACAGGATATCTATACCTTTTTCTCTGAAAGCACTTCACAATGCACAAAGCACATTTCCTTTCTTTTGGGTATATACCTAACAGTGGGATCATGGAGTGTATGGTAGTTCTATGTTTAGTTTTTCTGAGGAGCTTTCATAATATTCTTTATAGTGGTTGTATTAATTTAATTTCCCACTAACAGTATACAAGGGTTCCCTTTCCTCCAGTCCTCGCCAGCACTTGCTATTGCCTGTCGTTTGGATATAAGCCATTTTAACTGGGGGTGAGATGACAGCTCATTGTAGTTTTGATTTGCATTACTCTGATGATACGTGATGTTGAGCATGTTTTCATAGTTTTTTTTTTGCCATTTGTTTGTATTCTTTTAAGATATGTCTATTTAGATCTTGTGCTTTTTTGTAATCAGACTATTAGATTTTTTTCTATAGGGTTGTTTAAGCTCCTTATAAATTCTGGTTATTAATCTTTTGTCAGATGAGTAGTTTACAAATATTTTCTTCCACTCTGTGGGTTGTCTCTTCACTTTGTTAATTGTATTCTTTGCTGTTCAGAAGCTTTTCAACTTGATGTGATCCTGTGTTTCCAGTTGTGCTTAGGTTGCTTGTGCTTGTAAGGTATTACTCAAGAAATCTTTGCCCAGACCAATGTCCTGGAGAGTTTCCCCAACGTTTTCTTGTAGTCATTTCATAGTTTGAGGACTAATAGTTTCCTTGTAGAATCTTTAAGATGTTCCACATATAAGATCATATTATCAGCAAACAGGTATAAACTAAATTCTTCATTTCCAGTTTGTAGGCCCTTTAAAACTTTCTCTTGTCTGATTGCTCCAGCTATGACCTCCAGTACTATGTGGTCTAACAGTAGTGACAGTGGCATCCTTGTCACGTTCCAGTCCTAGAGGAAATATTTTTCAATTGTTCCACATTCTGTATGATACTAGCTGTGGGTCTGTCATATATGGCTTTTATTATGTTGAGGTATGATCCTTCTACACTCAGTTTTTTTGAGGGCTTTTTACCATCAAGGGATGTGGAATGTTATCAAATGCTTTGTCAGCATCACTTGAAATACGATTATTTTGTCCATTTCTTCTAGATTTTCTAATGATTATGATTATTTCAAGTGATGCTAAAAAGGTTTTATCCTTCATTCTGTTCATATGATGTATCACATTGATTGATTTGCATATGCTGAACCATCCTTGTATCCTAGGGAAAAATTTCACTTGGTCAAGATGAATGGTCTTTCCAATGTTTTGATGTATTTGATTTGCTATAATTTTGTTGAAAATTTTTGTATCAATAGTCATTGGAGATACTGACCTGTAGTTTGCTTTCTTTTGATGTGTCTTTATATGATTTTGGCATTAGGGTAATACTGGCCTTATAGAATGAGTTTGGACGTATTCTCCCTTCTCTATGTTTTGGAATAATGTGAGTAGGATTGGTATTAGTTCTTGAAATGTTTGGAAGAATTCAGAAGTGAAGTCATCAAGTGTTGGGCTTTTGTTTACTGGGAAATTTTTTTATTATGGCATTGATCTGATTAGTTGTTATTTTTCTGTTTACATTTTAGATTTCTTTCTGGTTCAATCTTGGTAGGTCTTATGTATACAGGAATTTGTTCATTTCTTCTAGATTTTCTAATTTATCGGTGTGTAGTTACTCATAGTAGCCACTAATGATCCTTTGAATTTTTTTTTCTTTCTTTCCTTCCTCCCTTCCTCCCTCCCTCCCTTCCTTCCTTTTTTTTTTTTTTTCTTTTTTTGATGGAGCTTCACTCTTGTTGCCTAGGCTGGAGTGCAATGGCACAATCTCAGCTCACTACAACCTCTGCCTCCCGAGTTCAAGAGATTCTCCTGCTGCAGCCTCCTGAGTAGCTGGGATCACAGACACCCACCACCACACCCACCTAATTCTGTATTTTTCGTAGAGATGCGATTTCACCACGTTGGTCAGGCTGGTTTCAAACTCTTGACCTCAGGTAATCCACCAGCGTCAGCCTCCCAAAGTGCTAGATTACAGGTGTGAGCCACTGTACCCAGCCTGATCCTTTGAATTTCTGCAATATCAGTTTTAGTGTCTCCTTTTTTTATTTCTGATTTTATTTTCTTTCAGTCGTATTTGCATCTGCTCTGATCTTCATTTTTTCTTTTCTTCTGTTAATTTTGGTTTTGATTGGCTCTTGTTTTTCTAGTTTTTTTAGGACACATCATTAGATTATTCATATAGGCTGTTATAGCTATAAAATTTTTAGTACCACTTTTGATGTATTTGATAGGTTTTGGTATGTCATGTTTCCATTATCATTTATTTCAAGAAAATTTTCATTTTTTTTGCTTAATTTTTTATTAACTCACTGGTCATTTGGAAGCATATTCTTTGTTTTCCATATATTTGTATAGTTTTCAAAATTTCTCCTGTTATTAATTTCCAGTTTTACTCCATTGTTGTCAGAGAAAATGCTTGATTTTTTTTTCATTTTTTGAATATTTTATGACTTGTTTTGTAACCTAATACATGGTCTAACCTTGAGAATGATTCATATGTGTTCTGCAGATCTTGGGTGAAATGTTCTGCAAATATTTATGGGGCCAATTTTGTCTATAGATTAAGTCTGATGTTGCTTTGTTGATTCTCTGTCCGGAAAATCTGTCTAATGCTGAAAGTGGGTGTTGAAGTCTCCACCTATTATTTTGTTGGGGCCTATCTCTGTATTTAGCTCTAATAATATTTTCTTTATATATATATATAGGGTGCTCCAGTTTTGGGTGCATATGTATTTAAAATTGCTATATACTCTGGCTAAATTGACCCCTTTATCATTATCATTTGTCTGTTCTGATACTTTTTTCCTTGAAATCTATTTTGTCTGAAATAAGTACAGTGATTCCTTCTCTTTTTTTAGTTTCCATTGGCAAGGAATATCTTTTTTCATCTCTTTATTTTTATCTAAAACTAAAGATTTCTTTATAAGTGAAGTGTGTTTCTTGTAGGCAACAGATCAATGGGTCTTGTTATTTCATCCATTCAGCCAGTCTATGCCTTTTGATTGGAGATTTTAATCTGCTTACATTCAATGTTATTATTGATAAGTAAGAATTTACTCATGCCATTTTGTTATTTGTTTTCTGTTGTTTTGGAGTCTTCTCTTTCTTGTTTCTTTCCATCCTCTCTTCCTCTAATGAAGGTGATTTTATCTTGCGATATAATTTTGTTTTTTGTTATTTTCTGTATATCCATTGCATATTTTTTGGTTTGAAGTTACTATAAGGCTTGCAAATACTATCTTATAACCCCTTATTTTAACTTGATAACAAGTTAACACTATTTGTATAAACAAACAGGCAAAAAGAAAACTAATAAAAACTCTATGCTCTTTGTTCCCTCACATTTTAGCTTTTTGATGTTTCTATTTATATCTTATTGCTCTTTCTTTGCCATGTTCTTGTAGTTATTTTTAATTGTTTCATTGTTTAGCCTTTTTACTTAGAATAAAAGCAGTTTACACAGTTGCAGCATCACAATATTCTGTTTTGCTGTGTTCACAATATTCACTATTACCTGCAAGTTTTATCCCTTCAGTTATTTATTGCTGATTAATGTATTTTTCTTTTCGATTGAAGTATTTCTTTTAGCAGTTTTTGTAGAACAGGTCTGCTATTGATGAAATCTCTCAGCTTTTCTTTACCTGGGAAAGGCGTTATTTCTACTTTACGTTTGAAGGATATTTTTACTAAATATACTATATAGGGTAAAAGTCATTTTTCTTGAGTGCTATAAATATGTCATGCTACTCTCTCCTAGCTTGTAAGGTTTCCACTCAGAAGTCTGCTGCCAGATGTACTGGAGCTCCATTGTATCATCAATCATTTTCTTGGTTAACTTTATCTGATAGAATTCTGAATTCCTTCTCTGTGTTATCTTGAATTGCAGGATGGGGAACAGGTGGCATCAGCAATTCAAGACTGTCTTTCCTACCCTCTTCCGTGCTTCTTCCAATGGTGCAAAGTTAAAACCAAATACTGTGATTTCTATCTGATTTTTGGTTCTTATAAAGATGATTTTTTCATGTAAACTATTGTTAAATTGATATTCTTGTGGTGTAACAGTTGGTGAAGGCTTCTATTCAGTCATCTTCCTTCACCCTCTCTCAAAAGTCACAGTTTTATTGGCTATATAAGTGAGAAGAAATGTTTGTAACTACAAAATGCAGTTAGAGTACAGAAAATAATTTTTGAGTAGCAGGGAGTTACAGATGAAAGAGCCCTAAAATGAAAGTATAACTCCGGTATGGTTTGAATGTATCCGCAGGTCAATGTATTAAAGAGTTAATCACCAATGCAACAGTGTTGAAAGATGACACCTTTGAGGTGACTAGGTCATAATGGCTTACAAATAGATTAATGCCATTATTTGGGGAGTGGGTTTATTACCATCGCAGTGAGTTTCTAAGAATGAATTTGATCTTTCTGCCCTCTAGAGTGTGCTCTTTTCATCTTCTGTTTTCCACTGTAGGATGAAGCAGCAAGAAGGTCTTCACCAGTCCAGCTCCTTGACCTTGGACTTTGCAGAATGTAAAATTATAAGAAGTAAATCTCTATTTTTACAGATACACAGTCTTGGGTAGTCTGTTATAGCAGCACAAATTGGACTTCCTCAAACTCATGATTAACTCCTAAATCATGCATGCTTGGGCAAGAATCCAAGAAGTAAGGGAACTAACCAGATTTTTCAGTAACTGTACACTCCAGGAAACAGAGTTTGAAGTTTGAATTCTGCCAAGTGAGAAGTTTGTTAAGCATATTAGACTGTCTGTTGAAAGCTCAGAAGTGCTACCATAGTCTAGTTTACCCTAGAAATAGACTAAATCCTAGGAATAGGAAATTTTTCCCAGGACTATGTTCAAAACCAAAAGACCCACAATAGTAAAGCATAAAGCCAAGCTATCAACTAGTTCAAGGCTATGTGCCAGTAATTTAACTGCCCATTAAGGCAAAATTCTTCAGAGAAAGAGAATATAATCTGTTGGGGGAAGCAGCAATGGAGGAAGAGTTTACAGTGTGCCTACATGTCTGGTTACATTTCAGTGCTTTGAGGAAATGTTATGTCCTTGGGCACTATGTTTAGAATATCAGAGCTTAACTCACTCTGTTCCTGAAAACATACTGGCAATAGAGAGGCTTTCCTCTCCAGAGACCTCCATGGCCTTCCACAGTTTATTGTTCCTGATTTCTTTTATACATTACTTATAACCAGTTTAAGTAGGCACACTCAAAACTCTTTCTCCATTGCTGCTTCCCCCAGTAATAATCAAGATTCTCTACAATGTGTCACACTAAGTGTCCTGTACACCATAGTAACAATTTTGCTAGATATGGGAAAATATATAAATATCAGGACAGTTCTTTTGAAGCACAGTCAAAAAAAGGTCAGTTAACAAAAGAGACCTACAAACATCTTAATTGCTGTAATAGACATATAAACATTATAAAATATATTTGATGAATATTGTATACAATCTAGAGGACAGAATGAGTAACATTTGTTGAAAGATGGGAGGATGGTTAGGATATGTTTGGAAACTGTAACAATAAAACAAATGAAAATTATTAAACTAAAAAATGCAATATAAGCAAATCATTATATGAGATAGCAGCTTGAAAGAGAAGAACAGAGGAAATATCAACTTCAGGATACATTAACAAATATCATGCAAACTAAACTATGGAGAGATAAAACATTATTAAACCCTGACTTGTAGAGTAATGTAAAAATTTTTCTAGTATTTTGTGCAATTGGTATACTAGAAGGTGGAAAGAAAAAGAAAGAGGCAGAAAATATATTCTTACAAAGATTGACCAAAATTTTTACATTTGATGAAAACACCACTTCAAAGATCCAAGGAGCTAGATAAACTACAGAAGAATGAATACAAAGAAAATCATATACATGACAGTGAAGTTGCTAAAAATAAAATATAAATAAATCTTAATAGCAGCCAAAATAAAATAATAAATTATATTAAGAGAAACAAAGAATAGAATTATTGCTGACCTCTCATCAGAAACAATGGAGAGCATAAGATATTAAATGGCATATTTTAAATGGAGAAAAAAGAAACCATCAGAATTGAGTCCTATACACTAAAAAATAGCTTTTAAAAAATGAACGTGAAATTAAAACTTTCAGATTAAAAAAAGCTGTGGAAAACTGTCAGCAGCACAAATACATTACAAAAAGTGCTAAAAGATGTCCTTCAGAAACAGAAAATAACCACCAAATAGAAAATTGTAAACTGAATTTATTTTAAAAGAAAAATCACTGAAAATAACAATAAATATCCCTTTATTATTTCTTTTTAAAAAACTCAGTTTTTTAATATATAAAGCAAATCATAACAAAGTATATAGAGGATATACATGTAGAGAAATAAATTGCAGCAGTAAAATAAATAATGGAATTCTGTGAAGGGGGAATAGTCCTGCTGTAAAATTCTTATATCAAACATACGGTCTACTGTGATAAGTTATGAATTTAAAGTATAATTCATAGAAAAGTCATTACATTCATATGGATATAGAGATAAAAAACTTATCCATAATATGGATAAAGTGAAATTTAAGTGGAATGTTAAAAAATGCTTGATTAACCCAAAAGAGGACAGAAAAAAAAAGGACAAATAGAAAACAAATATGATGATTTATAAGACAGATATTTTGAATGTAAGAATATTAAAACATAGCAAGATGTAAATGAAAATAGTAAGCTTATGAAATATGATTTGCCTATACTGATATCAAAGTAGTCTTTAAGAAAGATATATGAGGGGCCAGGCATGGTGGCTCACGCCTGTAATCCCAGCACTTTGGGAGGCTGAGGTTGGCAGATCACAAGGTCAAGAGATGGAGATCGTCCTGGCCAACATGGGGAAACCCTGTCTTTACTAAAAAATACAAAAATTAGCTGGGTGTGGTGGCATGCACCTGTAGTCCCAGCTGCTCAGGAGGCTGAGGCAGGAGAATTGCTTGAACCCAGGAGGCAGAGGTTGCAGTGAGCCGAGATCACGCCACAGCACTCCAGCCTGGCACCTGGTGACAAAGCAAGACTCTGTCTCAAAAAAAAAAAAAAGAAAGATATATGATCAGAGAAGACCATCTTATAATGTTTAAATACCCAATTCTTCAATAAGACATAATGTCCTAAATTCCTATACCTAATAACAATACTGCAAAGCACACAAATATTATTAATAAAAGAACTAAAGACTAATTCAAAATATTTAGTGATCTTAATTTCTCACACCCAGCAATTGTTAAGAAAGCACACAAAAATCAGCATACTTTGAATAAAAATATTAACCAACTAGCACTAATTGAGATTTATAAACTATATGTCAAAAAGAAAAAGATGTATATAAATGTTTATGGCAGCATTAGTCACAATCATACAAACCTAGAAACAAATCAAAACTCTATCAACAGGATAATGGCAAGAGGTGGTGGGTGAGGAATTTGGTATATGTTTATTCAATAGAATCCTATTTAGCAATTAAAAGAAAAGAAAACAACAGACACAATTAACAACATCTACTAATATAATGTTAAATGAAAGAAACCAGAAACATAATAATGCGTACTATGTTCTTCCATTTAACCGAAGAACAGTAAATACTAACATAGAGATCATGAAGACAGATTGGATAGTGGCACAGTTAACATTCTGAAGTGATGAAATTGTCCTATGCCTTGTTTTATATGGTGAATACAGAAGTGTGTATAATTGTTGCAACTTACTTTACCAAATACTTTAAGATCTGGGCATTTAATTGTGTATTAATTTTATGTAAATACAAAAATAAAACACCAAGACACAATTTAGAAAAATATTCACTGGCAAGGGTTGAATTGTCCCCACCCCTGCAAATGATATGTTGAAGTCCAATACTCCAGTATCTCAGAATGTGATCTCACACGTAAACAGAAAAGTTGCAGATGTAATTAGCTAAATTAAGATGAGATAATATTGGAATAGGATTGACCTTTAATGCAGTATGACTGTGGCCTTATAAGAAGAAAAAAATTTGAATACAGAGGAAAATACACACAAAAAGTCTTGAAAAGATGGAGGCAGAAACTGGACTTACTTTGCTATATGCCATGGGCTGCAAGAAGCTCGATGAGATAAGGACAGATCCTTCTTTAGAGGCTTTGGGAGCAGCTTCTGCCAACTCCTTACCTCAGATTTCTAGTCTCCAGAACTGTGAGACAATATATGTTGGTCCTTAGAAGCCACTCAGTTTGTGGTACTTTGTTGCAGCAGCCCAGGGAAACTAATATAACTGCAAAAAAAACTCCATTCCTTGAAATTTCACTAGTGAATTACATCAACATGCAGGTCCAAAAAAAAAAAAAAAATTCTAAACTCTTTAAAAAATATTGGCAGAAACAATCCTCCATTCATTTTATGAAAACAGTGGAAAAACTGGTACCAAAAGCTGACAATAGTATTACAAGAAAATGAAATTATAGATTGTTATCACTCATATACTGAGATGTAAAAGTTCTAAAAAAAAAAAAAACTCACAAATCAAATCAAGTAATACAGATATATGAGAACATCATGACCAAGTTGAATTTATTCCAAGAATGTAATGTTCAATATTAAAACATTAACCAATGCAGTCAAAAACATTAATACAATACAGGAAAAAGTTATGTAATAATTTCCATAAGTACAGAAAAAGCATTTAAAAAATGTCTAAATTTTCATCTATTATAGTATTTAACAAACTATAGAAAGGAACTTCCTCAATGCATAAAAGGGCATCTTCAAAAAATTTACAGCTGATATTCTACTTGATAGGAAACAAAGGATATCACTCTTACCGCTGTTATTCAACATTTTACTAGAGATACTAATCAGTGCTATGGGCAGCAAAAAGAGTAAAAAAGCATAAAAATTAGATGAAGAAGAAGGCTGGGCACAGTGGCTCATACCTGTAATCCCAATACTTTGGGAGGCTGAGGCAGGTGGATCACTTGAAGTCAGAGATCAAGACCATCCTGGTCAACATGGTAAAACCCTGTCTCTACTAAAAATACAAAATTAACCAGGCATGGTGGCAAGTGCCTGTAATCCCAGCTACTTGGGAGGCTGAGGTAGGAGAATAACTTGAACCTGAGAGAGGGAGGTTGCAGTGAGCCAAGATTGCACCATTGCACTCCATCTGGGGACACAGAATGAGACTCTGACTCAATAATAAAAATAAGAATAATGCATATTGCTTACTGTTTGCATTTTCATACAGCATGCTTGATTATATTAAACCTCACATATCTTTAAAAGAAATCTACTAGAACTGATAAATAATTTAGTAAGTTTACGGTATATAACGTCAATAGGTGTACATATTTTTAATTCTAGCAACAAATAATCAGATAATAAAATTTCAAAACTTTATTGTATACCAGAATTAAAAACATAAAATAGGGATATGGTAAACACAAATGTGTAAGACCTCTATACTAGAACAACAAAAATTTTGGAGAAAAAGTAAAAGCATCCAAATAAAAATAGAGGACTACAACATATAAATTAACTGGAATACTCAATATTGTAAAGTTGTCAATCTTTTCCAAAATTATTAGCAATTTCAAAAATATTTCAATAAATACAATAGCAGGTGTTTTCTGTTTAAAAATGACAATCTCAAAAGCAAGCAGAAGACAAGAAATAACTAAGATCAGAGCAGAACTGATGGAGATAGTGACACCAAAAACTCTTCAAAAAATCAATAAATCCAGGAGGTATTTTTTGGAAAGATCAACAAAATAGGCAGACCGCTAGCTAGACTAATTAAAAAAAAAGAGAGAGAAGAATAGACACAATAAAAAACAAACAATAAAGGGGAGATCACCACCTATTACTCAGAAATACAAACTACCATCAGTGATTACTACAAACAGCTCTATGCACATAAACCAGTAAATCTGGAAGAAATGGATAAATTCCTGGACACTTGCACACTTCCAAGACTAAACCAGGAAGAAGTTGAAACCCTGAATAGACAAATAACAAGGGCTGAAGTTGAGGCAGCAATTAATAGCCTACCAAACAAAAAAAGTTCAGGTCCAGATGGGTTAACAGCCAAATTCTACCAGATGTACAAAGAGGAGCTGGTACCATTCCTTTTGAAACTATTCCAAACAATACAAAAAGAGGGAATCCTCCCTAACTCTATGCTACCAACATCATCCTGATACCAAAACCCGGCAGAGAAACAACTAAAAAAGAAAACTACAGGCCAATATCCATGATGAACATTGATGTAAAAATCTTCAGTAAATACTAGCAAACTGAAGCCAACAGCACATCAAAAAGCTAATCCACCACATCAGGTAAGCTTCATCCAGGGGATGCAAGGCTGGTTCAACATATGCAAGTCTATAAATGTAATCCACCACATAAACAGAACCAAAGACAAAAACCACATGATTATCTCAATTGACGTAGAGAAGGCCTTCGACAAAATTCAACAGCCCTTTATGCTAAAAACCCTCAATAAACTAGGTATCAATGGAACATATCTCAAAATAACAAAAGCTTTTTATGACAAACCCACAGCCAATATCATACTGAATGGGCAAATATTAGAAGCATTCCCTTTAAAAACTGGCATTAGACAAGGATGCCCTCTCTCACCACTCCAATTCAATATAGTATTGGACGTTCTAGCCAGAGCAATTAGGCAAGAAAAAGACATAAAGTGCATTCAATTAGGAAAAGAAGAAGTCAAATTGTCCCTGTTTGCAGATGACATAATTGTATATTTAGAAGACCCCACTGTCTCAGACCAAAACCTCCTTAAGCTGATAAGCAGCTTCAGCAAAGTCTCAGGATACAAAATCAATGTGTAGAGGGGGCAGATCCAAGATGGCTGAATAGTAACAACTCTGGAGTGCAGTTCTGAGTGAGAATAATGCAGAGGGTGAGTGATCACTGCCTTTCCAAATGAATTATTACTTCCCACAAACCAGGAGATTCCCAGGCTGAAAAGTGCCACAAGTTTCCAGCAGGGCTGTTTCATCCCGCCCAGTGGGTCTCCACACAAAAACTCACACAAATCTGGGTGACCATTTCAACTGGTGCCTGGAATGCCTGGGACACAGAGCTGCCCATTCAACTGAAAAAATAGGGGCTGAAACAGGAAGCCAGGTGATCTGGCTCAGTGGGTCCCACCCCACAAAGACCAGAAATCTGAAATGCTCTGAATTGAGAGTTTTGCAGCAAGTGCAACTGGAACTGGGGTGGTACAGCTCTGTGGGGGGAAGGATGTCCACCATTACCCTACTGAAACAGTTCGCCACTACAGAGGCAGTCCACCACTATCGAGGCAGTCCACAATTATGGAGGCAATCCACCATTACTGAGGCAGTCCGCCAGTATAGAGGCAGTCTGTCATTACTGAGGCAGACTGCCATTACCGAGGCAGTTATAACTAAACCTCTATAAACAAAACCACAAGGAAGTTCACACAGCAGCTGGGCAGAGCCCACAGCAGCTCAGCAATGCCTCTGCTAGCAGACTGTAACTAGGCTACATCCTCACTGGGCAGGGCTTCTCTGAAAAAAGGCAGCAGCACATCAGAAACTTATAAATAAAGCTCCACCTTCCCAGGACAAAGCACCTGGGAAAAAAGGTGGTTATGAGTTCTGCTGCAGCAGACTTAAATGTACATGCCCAGCAGCTCTGAAAGGAACAACGGAGCTCACACCTCAGCACTTGAGCACCTATAAGGGACAGACTGTCTCCTCAAACAGCTCTCTGACCCTCATATATCGAAAGAGTCATCTCATAAAGGAAAGCTCAGGCTGACATCTGGTGGGTTTCCTACTAGGACAAAGATAACAGAAGAAGAAACTGGCAGCAACCCTTACTATTCTGCAGCTGCCACAGGTGATCCCCAGGTGAGCAGGGTCTGGAGTGGATCTCCAGCAGTCTTATATCAGAGGGTCCTGACGGTTAGAAGGAAAACTAAAAAAACAGCAAGAAATAACTTCATAATCAACAAAAAGAACATCCACTCAGAGACCCCATCCAAAAGTCAACAACTACAAAAACCACAGGTAGATAAATCCACAAAGATGGAAAGAAACCAGTGCAAAAAGGATGAAAACACCCAAAACCAGAACACCTTTCCTCCTCCAAGGGAACGCAACTCATCACCAGCAAAGGAACAAAACTAGATGGAGAATGAGTCTAATGAATTGACAGAAACAGGCTTCAGAAAGTGGGTAATAATGAACTTCTCTGAGCTAAAAGAACATGCTTTACCCAATGCAAAGAAACTAAGAATCTTGAAAAAAGATTGATGAAATGCTAATGAGAATAAACAGCTTAGAGAAGAATATAAATGACTTAATGGAGCTGAAAAACACAACATGAGAACTTCATGAAGCATTCACAAGTTTCAATAGCTGAATCAACCAAGCAGAAGAAAGGATATCAGAGATTGAATATCAATTCAATGAAATAAAATGAGAAGGCAAGATTAGAGAAAAAAAGAGTGAAAAGAAATGAACAAAGCCTCCAAGAAATTCGGGATTATGTGAAAAGACCTAATCTATGTTTGATAGGTGTACCTGAATGTGATGGAGAGAATGAATCCAAGCTGGAAAGCACTCTTCAGGATATTATCCAAGAGAACATCACCAACCTAGCAAGTCCAGCCAATATTCAAGTCCAGGAAATACAGAGAACACCACAAAGATATTCCTCAAGAAGAGCAACCCAAAGGCATATAATCATTAGATTCACCAAGGTTGAAATGAAGGAAAAAATGCTAAGGGCAGCCAGAGAGAAAGATTGGGTTACTCACAAAGGGAAGCCCATCAGACTCACAGCAGACCACTTGGCAGAAACCCTACAAGCCAGAAGAGAGTGGGAATCAATATTCAACCTCCTTAAAGAAAAGAAGTTTCAACCTAGAATTTTTGTATCCTGCCAAACTAAGCTTCACAAGTGAAGGAGAAATAAAATCCTTTATGAAGGAGCAATTGCTCAGAGATTTCATCACCACCAGACCTGCTTTACAAGAGCTCCTGAAAGAAGCACTAAACATAGAAAGGAACAAACAGTACCAGCCACTCCAAAAATGTACCAAATGGTAAAGAGCATTGACAAAATGAAGAAACTGTGTCAACTAACTGGCAAAACATCCAGCTAGCATCAAAATGGCAGGATCAAATTCACACATAACAATATTAACCTTAAATGTAAATGGGCTAAATGCCCCAATCAAAAGACACAGACTGGCAAATTGGATAAAAAGTCAAAACCCATCAGTGTGCTGTATCCAGGAAACACATCTCACATGCAAGGACACACATAGGCTCAAATTAAAGGGATGGAGGAAGATTTACCAAGCAAAAAAAGCAGGATTTGCAATCCTAGTCTCTGATAAAATAGACTTTAAACCAACAAAGATCAATAGAGACAAAGAAGGGCATTGCATAATGGTACAAGGATCAATGCAATGAGAAGAGCTAACAATCCTAAATATATATGCACCCAATACAGGAGCACTCAGATACATAAAGCAAGTTTTTAATGACCTATAGAGAGACTTAGACTCCCATACAATAATAGTGGGACACTTTAACACTCACTCCACTGTCAATATTAGACAGATCAATGAGACAGAAAAGTAAGAAGGATATCCAGGACTTGAACTCAGATCTGGACCAAGCAAACCTAATAGACATTTACAGAACTCTCCACACCAAATCCACAGAATATACATTCTTCTCAGCACCACATCACACCTACTCTAAAACTGACCACATAATTGGAAGTAAATCACTCCTCAGGAAATGCAAAAGAATGGAAATCACAACAAACAGTCTCTAAGACCACAGCACAATCAAATTAGAACTCAGAATTAAGAAACTAACTCAGAACCACACAGCTTCATGGAAACTGAACAGCTAGCTCTTGAATATTGACAAGATAAACAATGAAATGAAGCTAGAAATGAAGATGTACTTCGAAACCAACAAGAACAAAGACACAATGTACCAGAATCTCTGGGACACCTTTAAAGCAGTGTCTAGAGGAAAATTTACAGCAATAAATGCCCACATGAGAAGCAAGGAAAGATCTAAAATTGACACCCTATCATCAATATTGAAAGAGCTAGAAGAGCAAGATCAAAAACACTCAAAAGCTAGCAGGAGACAAGAAATAACTAAGATCAGAGCAGAACTGAAGGAGACAGAGACACACACACACACAAAAAACCTTCAAAAAATCAATAAATCCAGGAGCTTTTTGAAAAGATCAACAAAATAGACAGACTGCTAGCCAGAATAATAAAAAGAAAAGGGAGAGAATCAAATAGATGCAATAAAAAATGATGAATGTGGAATCACCACTGATTCCACAGAAATACAAAGTACCATCAGAGATTACTACAAACAACTCTATGCACATAAACCAGTATACCTGGAAGAAATGGATAAATTCCTAGACACTTGCATCCTCCCAAGCTTAAACCAGGGTGAAGTTGAAACCCTCAATAGACCAATAAGAAGGACTGAAGTTGAGGCAGCAATTAATAGCCTACCAAACAAAAAATGCCAAGGTCCAGATGGGTTCACAGCTGAATTCTACCAGACATACAAAGAGGAGCTGGTATCGTTCCTTCTGAAACTACTCCAAACAATCTAAAAAGAGAAAATCCTACCCAAATCATTTTATGAGACCAACATAATCCTGATACCAAAACCTGGCAGAAACTCAATAACAACAAAAAAACTTCAGGCCAATATCCATGATGAAGTTCTATGCAAAAATCTTCAATAAAATACTGGCAAACTGATTGCAACAGCACATCAAAAAGCTTATCCATCATGATCAAGTAGGCTTCATCCTGGGGATGCAAGGCTTGTTCAACATATGAAAGTCTATAAACATAATCCACCACATAATCAGAACCAAAGACAAAACCCACATGATTATCTCAATAGATTCAGAGAAGGCCTTCAACAAAATTCAACAATGCTTTATGCTAAAAACTCTCAGTAAACTAGGTATTGATGGAACATGTCTCAAAATAATAAAAGCTATTTATGACAAACCCACAGCCAATATCATACTGAATGGGCAAACACTGGAAGCATTCCCTTTGAAATATGGCACTAGACAAGGATGCCCTCTATCACCACCCCTATTCAATACAGTATTGGAAGTTCTAGCCAGAGCAATCAGGCAAGAAAAAGAAATGAAGGATATTCAATTAGGAAAGAAGGAAGTCAAATTGTCTCTATTTGCAGATGATATAATTGTATATTTAGAAGACCCCATCATCTCAGCCCAAAAGCTTCTGAAACTGAGAATCAACTTCAGCAAAGTCTCAGGATACAAAATCAATGTGCACAAATCACAAACGTTCCTATAAACCAATAACAGACTTAAAGAGAGCCAAGTCAAGAACGAACTCCCATTCACAATTGCTACAAAGAGAATAAAATACCTAGGAATACAACTAACAAAGGATGTAAAGGACCTCTTCAAGGAGAACTGTAAACCACTGCTCAAGGAAATAAGAGAGGACACAAACAGATGGAAAAACATTCCATGCTCATGGTTAGGAAGAATCAATATTATGAAAATGGTCATACTGCCCAAAATAATTTATAGATTCAACATTCTCCCCATCAAGCTACCTATGACGCTCTTCACAGAACTGGAAAAACCACTTTCAACTTCGTATGAAACCAAAAGAGAGCTCACATAGCCAAGTCAATTCTAAGCAAAAAGAGCAAAGCTGGAGGCCTCACACTACCTGACTTCAAACTATACTACAAGGCTACAGTAATAAAAACAGCATGGTACTGGTACCAAAACAGAGACATAGATCAATGGAACAGAGCAGAGGCCTCGGAGGCAATGCCACACATCTACAACCATCTGATCTTTGACAAATCTGACAAAAACAAGCAATGGGGAAAGGATTCCCTGTTTAATAAATGATGTTGGGAAAACTGGCTAGCCATGTGCAGAAAGCAGAAACTGGACCCCTTCCTGACACCTTACACTAAAATTAACTCCAGATGGATTAAAGACTTAAACATAAGATCTAACACCATAAAAAAAAACCTAGAAGAAAACCTAGGCAACACCATTCAGGACATAGGCATAGGCAAGGACTTCATGACTAAAATAGCAAAAGCATTGGCAACAAAAGCCAAAATAGACAAATGGGACCTAATTAAACTCCAGAGCTTCTACACAGCAAAAGAAACAATCATTAGAGTATACTGGAGACCAACAGAATGGGAAAAAAATGTTTGCAATCTACCCATCTGACAAAGGGCTAATATCCAGAATCTACAAAGAACTAAAACAGATTTACAAGAAAACAAACAAACAAACCAATTCAAAAGTGAGTGAAGGACATGAAGAGACACTTTGAAAAGAAGACATATATGAAGCCAACAAACCTAGAAAAAAATGCTTATCGTCACTGATTATTAGAGAAATGCAAATCAAAACCACATTGAGATACCATCACATGCCAATTAGAATGGCGATCATTAAAAAATCTGGAGACAACAGATGCTGGAGAGGATGCAGAGAAATAGGAACACTTTTACACTGTTGGTGGGAGTGTAAATTAGTTCAAACATTGTGGAAGACAGTGGCAATTCCTAAAGGACCTAGAAATAGAAATTCCATTTGACCCTGCAATCCCATTACTGGGTGTATATTCAAAGGATTATAAATCATTCTACTATAAGGACACATCCATATGTATGTTCATTTGACATTGTTTACAATAGCAAAGACCTTGAACCAAGTCAAATGCTCACTGATGATAGACTAGACAAGGAAAATGTGGCACATATATACCATGGAATACTCTGCAGCCATAAAAAACAATGAGTTGTGTCCTTTGTAGGGACACGGATGAATCTGGAAACCATCATTCTCAGCAAACTGAAACAAAAACAGAAAAACAAACACTGCTGTTCTCACTCATAGGTGGGTGTTGAACAATGAGAACACATGGACACAGAGAGGGAGCATCACCCACTGGCATCTGTTGGTGGGGAATAGAGGAGGGACAGTGGGTGATAGGGAGTCTGGGGAGGGATAAAGGGGGAGAAATACCAGATATAGGTGATGGGGGGATGGAGGCAGAAAACCATATTGCCATGTATGTACCTATGAACAATCCTGCAATCCCGGAACTTAAAGTGCAATTATATATATACATATATATTTATATATATTTTATATATATATATATATAAAATCATATATATATATATGTATATATATAATCAATGTGCAGAAATCACAAGCATTCCTCTATACACAAACAACAGACAACCAAATCATGAATGAACTCTCATTTACAATTCCTACAAAGATAATAAAATACCTAGGAATACAACTAACAAAGGATGTAAAAGACCTCTTTAAAGAGAGCTACAAACCACTGATCAAGGAAATAAGAGAGGACACAAATAGATGGAAAAACATTCTATGCTCATGGTTAGGAAGAATCAATATTGTGAAATTGACCATACTGCCCAAAGTAATTTATAGTTTCAACGCTATGCCCATCAAACTACCAATGACCTTCCTCACAGAACTGGAAAAAAAAAACACTTTAAACTTCATATGGAACCAAAAGAGAGCCCACATAGCCAAGATAATCCTAGCAAAAAGAACAAAGTTGGAGGCATCACTCTACCTGACTTGAAACTATACTACAAGGCTACGGTAATCAAAACAGCATGGTACTGGTACCAAAACAGAGATACAGACTAATGGAACAGAACAGAGGACTCAGAGGCAGTGCCACACATCTACAAACATCTGATCTTTGACAAACCTGACAAAAACAAGCAATGGGGAAAGGATTCCCTGTTTAATAAATGGTGTTGGGAAAACTGGCTAGCCATATGCAGGAAGCTGAAACTGGACCCCTTCCTTACACCTTATACAGAAATTAATTCCAGATGGATTAAAGATTTAAACATAGAACTAACACCCTAGAAGAAAACCTAGGCAACACCATTCAGGACATAGGCATAGGCAAGGACGTCATGACTAAAACACCAAAATCACTGGAAACAAAAGCCGAAATTCATAATGGGATCTAATTCAACTTAAGAGCTTCTGCACAGCAAAAGAAACAATCATTAGAGTGAACTGGTAAACAACAAAAAGGGAAAAAATTTTACAATTTACCCATCTGACAAAGGGCAAATATCCAGAATCTACATAGAACCAAAGCAGATTTACAAGAAACAGACAAACAAACCCATTTGAAAGTGGGCAAAGGAGATGAACACTTTTCAAAAGAAACTGTTTTATATGGCCAAGAAACATGAAAAAATGCTCATCATTAGATAAATGCAAATCAAAACCACATTGAGATACAATCTCACATCAGTTAGAATGGTGATCATTAACAAACCAGGAGACAACAGATGCTGGAGAGGATGTGGAGAAAAAGGAACACTTCTACATTGTTGGTGGGAGTGTAAATTCGTTCACCCATTGTGGAAGACTGTGGTGATTCCTCAGGATCTAGAAATGTTAATTCCATCTGATCTAGCAATCCCATTACTGGGTATATACCCAAAGGATTATAAATCGTTCTATTATAAAGGCACATGCACACATATGTTCACTGGGGCACTGTTTACAACAGCAAAGACCTGGAACCAACCCAAATGCCCATCAATTGTAGACGGGACAAAGAAGATGTGGTACATATACGCCATGGAATACTATGCAGCCATAGAAAATGACAAGTTTGTGTCCTTTGTAGAGACATGGATGAATCTAGAAACCATCATTCTCAGCAAACTGACACAAGAACAGAAAACCAAACACCCCATGTTTTCACTCATAGGCAGGTGACGAACAATGAGAACACTTGGGCACAGAGAAGGGAACAACACTCACTGGGGAAGGTGGGAGGGTGGAAGGGAAGGGAGGGACAGAGTGCAGCAGGGAATGTTGGGGAGGGGTAATACCAGGAAAATGTGTGATTTAGGTGATGGGGGGAAGACAGCAAACCACTATGCATGTATGTACCTATGCAGTAATCCTGCAGGATGCAGAATGTGCACATGTACCCAGAACCCAAAGTGCAGTTAAAAAAGAAATAAGAAAAAAAATGACAATCTGATTATAAAATTTATATGAAAATACAAAAGGACATAAATAGCTGAAAAAACTTTGACAAAGAAGAGCAAACTTGTAAAATTATACAGCATAGAAGACTTAATTTAAAATCACAATAAACCATAGAGTGTGGCATTAACCTAAGAAGAGACAAACAGATCAGTGGACAATTTATAAAAATGCCTAGACATTGACCTACACATACATTGTCAATTCAGCTTTACTCAAATTAATCCAATAGGAAAATTATAGTAATTTTAACAAATGGTGCTGAGAACTCAGAATACGTTTGTGGGAAAAAAATGGACCATAATGATATTGTTCCACACCTTTCTAAAAAATTATTTTGAGATAGATCAGAAATCTAAACAAAAGCTAGAGTATAAATCTTCTAGAAAAAAAAAAAACAAAAGTATCTTAACAAAGTAATGAGTTGCCAAATATTTTGCAACTTGAGGTGCCAAATATTTCTTAAGACACAAATATGGAATTTATTAAGAAATTGATAAATCATACTTTTTTGAAATTAAAAAACCAAACTCTTCAAAAAACATAATGAGAGAAATGAAATGGCAAACCACAGATTTGAGGAAAATAGTTTCAATGCTTATATTTAACAGTTACTTCTATGCAGAATTTATAAAGTGCTCCTACAGTTTAATGATTATAAAAATCCAGTTATTATTTAAAAAGATATTAACAGATCTTTCTCTCAAGAGGATATACAGATGGCCACAAAACACATAAAACTCTCCACATAAGTAACTATCAAGTAAATGCAAATTAAAATCACAATGAGAATGACTAAAATAAAAAATAGTGACAATATCATATGTTCATCAGGATGGAGAGCAACCAAAATTCTCAAATATTTTGAAGGAAATATAAAATGATACAACCACTCTGGAAAAAGGGATGACTTTTTAAAAATAGAAATAAGCATATATCTAGTGATGTATTTTTATAAGATATATACTTATTTTCATAAGAAAGTTTATTTTAATAAGTAAGATGAAAATAAGATGTATACACATTTTAATAAGAAAATAAAAGGAATAAAAACACAAAAGGAATGAAAATTTTTGTCCATTAAAATCTTCTGCAAGAATATTTACAACAATGTTGTTTATAATTTAAACACTGGAAACAGCTCAAATGCTCATGAAAAAGGGAATAAATTACTAAGTTGTGCTATATCCATATGATGCAATATATTCACCAATAAAGAATAATGGAGTGCTGGATCACAAAAGAATATAGCTAATTTCACATATTAAGTGAAAAAAGCCAGACACAAAAATTATGTTCTTCCAGGAATATGAAGTTTTAAACAGGCAAAACTAAGCTATGATGATAGAAATCAGAGGAGTAATGTCTAGATGCAACATGTGAGGATTTACTGGAAATCCCTGGAGGGTATTAACTGGTCTGATGTAAATGTCCCATATCTTAAAAGGAATGAAGATCTTATGAGTGAATATGTTTATCAAACCTTGATGAAATAAACACTTAAACTCTGGGCATTTTATTGAATTTGAATTTTACCAGATATTAAAAATTAAAATAAAAATAAAATGACACTGGCTCAAGCACCCCACTTCACTGCTTTGTCAACCAATCCTGACTTTCTTTTTCAATGTCAAGCAAATATAAATACAAAGAGTTTAAAGAGTCTAGAAGTCCAAAGTTCTGAAAAATAACAAAAGTTCATAAGAAGTTCCTCTATTATATCCAAAACCCAAAGGGGCCCTTTTCTGATATAATGTGTTTTATAATGACTTACTTTTTTTTCCTAAAAGATTTTTGATATCAAAATACCAATACCAATATTATTTTTCACAGAATTAGAAAAAAAGAAAACCTAAAGTCCATATAGAATGGAAAAGAACTTAAATGGCCAAAGGAATCCTAAGCAAAAAGAACACATCTTGGGACATGACATTACCTGACTCCAAATTATACAAGGCTATAGTAACTGAAACAGCTTGGTACTGGTATAAAAATAGACACATAGACTTCAACACTTCAGTGACAAAACAGATTTCAAACCAATACGATCAAGAGAGACAAGGATATTACATAATTATAATGGGTTTAATTAAATAAGAAGAGCTAACTATCCTAAATATATATGCACCCAATACAGGAGCACCCACATTTATAAAGCAAGCTCTTAGAGACCTACACAGAGACATAGACTCTCACACATAATAGTGGAAGACTTCAACACTTCAGTGACAATATTAGACAGATGATTGAGGCAGAAAATGAACAAAGATATTCAGGACCTAAACTCAACATTGGACCAAATGGATCTGATAGACCTTTATAGAACTCTCTACCCAAAACCAACAGAATATACATTATTCTCATCTCCACATGGCACATACTCTAAAATCAAGAACATAATTAACAAATAACAAGCCTCAACAACTGTAAAAGAATCAAAATCATACCAAAACACACTCTGGAACCACAGCACAATAAAAATCCCCAAAAGAAGTATATTGAATATACTCAATCTACACTGCAGTTAAAGAAACACCCACACTCAGAGATGAGAAATAGTCAATGCAAGAACTTAGATAATGCAAATGGCTAGAGTGTCATATGTCCTCTAAATAACTGTACCAGTTCTCCAAAAAGAGATTTTAACTAGGGTTAAGACTACGGAAAATCACTCCAAATCATGCAATTACATGGAAATTAAACAACATACTCCTGAGTTTGGGGAAAATAATCAAATTAAGACAGAAATCAATAATTTCTTTAAAAATAATGAGAACAAAGATACAGCACACTAGAATATCTGGGACACAGCTAAGGCAATTTTAAGAGGAAAATTCATAGTACTAAATACCCACATCAAAAAGTTAAAAAGATCTCAAATTAACAATCTAACTTCACAACTGAAAGAATTAGAGAAGCAAGAACAGATCAACCCCAAAGCTGTCAGAAAATTAGAAATAACACAAATCAGAGCTGAATGGAAGGAAACTGAGACAGGAGAAACCATTCAAAAGATCAACAAACCTAAGAGTTTGTTTTTTGAAAAAAATAATAAAATACATAGAAAACTAGCTAGACTAATAAATAAGAAAAGAGAGAAGATCCAAATACACACAATGAGAAATGACAAAGGGGATGTTATCACTGATCTCTCAGAAATAAAAATAACCATCACAAACTACTATAAACACTTCTAGGCACACAAACAATAAAATGTAGAAGAAATTGATGAATTTCTAGACACATACCCCCTCCCAATACTGAGTCAGAAAGAAATTGAATCTCTTAACAGACTAATAATGAGTTCCCAAATTAAATCAGGAATAACTACCCTACCAATAACAACAACAACAAGGCCCAGGACCAGAGATAGCCACAGCTAAATTCTAACAAATGTACAGAGAAGAGCTGGTACCATTTCTCCAGAAACTATTCCATAAAATTGAGGAAGAGGGACTCTTCCCTAACTCATTTTATGAGGCCAGCATCGTCTTGATACCAAAGCCTGGCAGAGACACACACAAAAGAAAACTTCAGGCCAATATCTTTGATGAACATCAATGCAAAAATCCTCAACGAGATACTTGCAAACCAGATCCAGTAGCACATCAAAAAGCTAATCCATCTTTATCAAGTAGGCTTCATTCCTGTAATGCAAGGTTGGTTCAACATAAACAAATCAATAAATGTGACTTATCACATAAACAGAACTAAATACAAAATCCATATGATTATCTCAATAAATGCAGAAAACGCTTTCAATAAAATTCAACACCCCTTTATGTTAAAAACTCTCAATAAACTAGATATTGAAGGAATATACCTCAAAATAATGAGAACCATATATAGCAAACCCACAGTGACCATTATACAGAATGGGCAAAAGCTAGAAGCATTTCCCTTGAAAGCCAGCACAAGATAAGAATGCCCTTTCTCACCACTTCTATTCAACATAGTTTTAAAAGTCCTAGCCAGAGTGATCAGGCAAGAGAAAGAAATAAATAGCATCCAAATAGAAGGAGAGGAAGTCAAACTATTTTTGTTTGTAGACAACATGATTCTATATCTAGAAAACCCCATAGTGTCAGCCCCAAATCTCCTCCAGCTGATAAACAACTTCATGAAAGTTGCAGGATGCAAAATCAATTGCAAAAATCACTAGCATTCCTATACATCAATAACAGCCAAATGAAGAGCCAAATCAAGAATGTAATCCCATTCACAATTGCCACACAAAGAATAAAATACCTAGGAATACAGCTAACCAGGGAGGTCAAATATCTCTACAATGAGAATTACAAAACACTCATCAGAGAAATAAGAGAAGACAAAAATAATGGAAAAATATCCCATGCTTATGGATAGAAATAATCAATATCATTAAACTACCTATACTTCCCAAAGAAATGTACAAATCCAATGCTATTTCTATTAAACTACCAAGCACATTCTTCACAGAACTGAAAAAAAAATTAAAATTCATATGGAACCAAAAGAGAACCTGAATAGCTAAGGCAATCCTAAACAAAAGGATCCAAGTTGGAGGCATCATGTTACCTGACTGCAAACTATACTACAAGGCTATAGTAACAAAAACAGCATGGTACTGGTTAAAAAAAAAATACATGACCCAATGGAACAGAATAGAAAGCACAGAAATAAGGCCACACATCTGCAGCCATCTAATCTTGAACAAAGCTGACAAAAACAAGTAATGGGGAATTACCTGTTCAATAAATGGCCCTGGGATAACTGGGTAGCCATATGCAGAAGACTGAAACTGGGTCCCTTCCTTATACCATATACAAAAATCAACTCAAGATGGATTAAAGACTTAAATGTAAAACCCAAAACTACAACAACCCTGGAAGATAACTGAGGCAATACCATCCTGGACATAGGAACAGGAAAACATTTCATGACAAAGACACCAACAGCAAATCACAATGAAAGCAAAAATTGACAAATGGGATCTAATTAAACTTCAACAGAGTGGACAGGCAACCTACAGAATGGGAGAAAATTTTGGCAAAATATGTATCTGACAAAGGTCTAATATCCACCATCTATAAGGACTTTAAACAAATTACAAGAAAAAAATACAACCTCATTAAAAAGTGGGCAAAGGACATGAACAAACACTTCTCAAAAAAAGACATGCATGTGGCCAACGAACATGTGAAAAACAACTCAGTATCTCTGATCATTAGATAAATGCAAATCAGATCCATAATGAAATACCATCTCACATAACTCAGAATGGCTATGATTAAAAAGTAAAACAAACAAACAAACAAACAAAAACAGGTGCTGGTGAGGTTGCCAAGAAAAGGAAACACTCATGCACTGTTGATGGGACTGTAAATTAGTTCAACCATTGTGGAAAGCAGTATGGCAATTCCTCAAAGAGCTAAAAGCAGAACTACCATCTGACCCAGCAATCCCATTACTGGTTGTATACCCAGAGAAATTAAATTATTGTACCATAAAGACATATGCATGCAAATTCTGCATATTCTTATTTGTAAGTGGGAGCTAAGTAATAAGAACTTATGAACACAAAGAAGGAAATAACAGACACTGGAATCTACTTGCAGGTGCATGGTGGGAAAAGGGAGAGGAGCAGAGAAAATATATATTGGGTACTGGGCTTAATACCTAGGTAGAGAAATAATCTGCATAACAAACCCTGTGACACAATTTTACCTATGTAACAAACCTTCACATGTACCCCCCACACCTAAAAGTTAAAAGAAGACACCTGCACTTGTATGTTCACTGCAGCAGTATTCACAATAGCATAGTCATAAAATCAACCTCAGTGTCTGTCAGTGGATGATTAGGTAAAGGAAATATACATATATCATGAAATACTGTGAAGTCATAAAAAAGAATGAAATCAAGTCTTTTGCAGCCACATGGATAAAACTGGAGGTCATTAACTTAAGTGAAATAACTCAGAAACAGAAAGTCAAATACCACATATTCTCTCCTATAAGTGGAAGCTAAACAATGTGTACACATGGACAGAGAGTGGAATAAGGGACCCTGGAGACTCCAAAAGTTTTGAGGGTGGGGGCGGGGTAAGGAATGAGGAACTGCTTATTGGGTACCACGTACATTTTTTTGGGTGATGTTTATACTGAAAGCCCAGATTTCATCACTATGACATATAACCGTGTAACAAAATTGTACTTGTGTCCCCAAATCTATAATTAAACAAAAATAAATTGTTAAAAAATAAAATGTTGAAAAATAAAATGTGTATGCTCAATACCCTTATAATGTTAACTACATATACATTATTTAACATAAATTCTGAATTACTTTAATAAATTTTTGTTTATAAAAAATCTTTTTGTCAGTTTATTTTTTACTAGCTTTTGTAAATGTTTGACTCAACAAACACATACTGTTATGGATTGAATTGTGTTGTGAAGTCCTCTACCCCAGTACCTCAGAATGTGACCTTACTTGGAAATAAGAGGCTTGCAGATGAGATTAGTCAAGATAAGGTCATATTGGAGCTTGGTGGGCCCCATTCCAATATGACTGATACAATCAATATGACTAGTATCTTTTTCAGCAGAAAGCCATGTGAAGATAGAGACACACAGAAAGAATGTCATGTCACAATGAAGGTGAAGCTCATAGCTATTAGGCTGAAACCTAAGCAATGTCAAGGAATCTAGGAAGAAGCAAGAAAGGATTTCTCTACAGGTTCAGAGGATACAGGAATCTGCCAACACCTTGATCACAGAGTTCTAGCTTTCAGAACTGTGGAACAATGTATTTCTGTGGTTTCAAGCCACACAGTTTGTGATACTTCATTATGGCAGCTTTAGAAAGTGACATACATACCATATTTGGATCTCATCTTAATTTTGTAAATATGAGCACTCGACTTTTCCAACAATTATTATAATAGCAGTAACAATCAACAACAAGCAGAATAATAGTTGATTTGTTACTATTTAGTTTTTCCAAGATTGTCAGTTTTCTTCACCCCAAAAGTGGAATTTTCACTTCAGTTTTAGACACTTTAGAAATACACTATTCAACATGATAGCTGCTTGTCATATAGGGCTATGGAGCACTAGAAATGTGGCTAGGTCCAAGTGAGATGTGGTTCAATAAAAAATACACACTAAATTTTGAAGACATAGTAAGAAAAAAAAGGAATATAAAAATCTCATCAATTTTGTTTATATTGATTATATTTTGAAATAACAATATTTTGAGTACAATGACTTAAATAAAATATTTTATCATCAGTTCTACAAATTTTTAAATTTCATATGTGGCTGACATATTTCTGTTAGACTGTGCAGCTCTTGACCCAAGAAGACAATGCTGAATGATGTAGTAGGAAAAACTCTAACCTGGAAAGGAGGAAACTTTAGTTTCAGGGCTGATTATTCTGACTCTACAGCATATTTGAATTTGGGTCAATCATGTCACTTCTTTACACACAGCCCCAACATCTGAAAAATAAGGTTGTGCTATTTAATTTCTAATATAATTTCACCTTAACATTTATCTTAATATAAGTAAGTGTGTTGTCTCAAGCCATGGTGTTGCTCTTTTTCTGCATCTGGTAATATATATTTTTATATTATAATACATAATATTTTAAATATTTTATGTTATATAAATTATACTGTGTACATGTGTATGTATATGGTGCACCAGTGAATGTAAAAGCTCATATTACCCTTATAGGGCTATACATGTATCCACATTCAAAATTCCTTGGCATTTTGAAAAGTAACACAGGCAGATATTTTATATTACATAACACTCCCAATGAAGACAAGGGCAGTAATCCTTAATCAAATACATATGTTTTCTGTGGAAAACTGTTAGTTGTGTGATATAATTAAAGACCATATATGTACCTATGTCAGTTTAGGATAGGTTTGCTGCCAAATAAGATTTCTGCAAACTTAAAAATAAAATTTTTGTCAGCTTATCAGAATTGTGGATAAGGATTGGGAACAAATTGTAATAGCATAACTTCTGATCATATTAAAACTTGAAAAATGGTTTCTGCTTTGTTTTGTCTCAGCCTGTTAATTGTTAGATATGATACAAGTTTACTTTTTTTTTTTGTAAGGGAGAGCTCACTTGCATAAAGCAAACCCAAATTTTCTCTTTCCATTAAGCATTTATTTTCCAAATATGGAAATGTATAAGGTCAAACAGATTCTCAAACATTCAATTTTAATCATCCACTTTTGCATATTTTAATTGCTTAGAAAACTCCTCAGTTAACATTTTTTAGCTCTGCACAATCTTGTGATGATGATGTTATGAACTTGTGACCATCGAATGGAGTCAGCCACTTGGCAAATGTCCTTATGATCTGTTTTCACAACGTGGAACTTATTTCCCACCACCTTTTTTGTTCAGGTTTGTATTGAAGCTTCCCCCCCCCTTGGGCATGAGTAACAGTGTTATGACACTGGCTTCAATAAGCAACGTTTAATGGTGTCTAATCATGTGCAAATGTGTTAAAATTGGTAGTTTTTAGCAAACAGTTATGGAACATATTACCGTAAGGCATTTGTTCATGGCGTGACAATGATTGGCTCTTGGCCACTTAAATGTTTTATTTAATAATGTGGGAATTTCAGTGTGTTTTCCTTTCATTATTTTTAACTTGAAAACAGAAACAGAGAACCCCTTCTTTAAAGTTAAAACTTTACCGCCTACAGTCTGTCAAAAGCAATATAAGCATCTGGATTTTGGAGGAGGGCTTTTTGCAAGATGTTAATTTAACATACTGGCATATTTCATGCATGCTTTTTATATTTTGTATGCTTGAAGCTATCTTTACAGTGACCACCCAGGAATAATAGACTTATTTTCGAGATTGCATACTGAGCAGCAAAAAAAACTCTGTACAAATAATTGTGCAAATATTGGATTCAGACAAATATCATTCCACTTAACACAGTGCTTAAATGCCAGATAATCATTGCTGCACACTAAAGTACAAGACAGAGGTTTTTAAGATCAAGCTTTACTTTCCCACAAACTATGCTAATTTTTACTTCATCTCCATATGATCTCACAAAGATGGTTTTCTGTGAAATATAAGATGTTCTGCAAATACTCAGTAAAGTGAATTTTCAAATAATTGCTGAAAATAGTGCTGTATTTTTTAAAACTAGAAGTTTTATCAAAATGAAATAGTGTAATATTCTGTAAGATATCTATATGGCAGAAAACTATATATGTTAATGTATTCTGAGATCAGAGAATAAAAATATTTCTTATTTTTGACATAGCTCTGTACTGCTATTTAATATCCATAAACACATCTCTGAGCCTGACTTCAAAGACCTTCCACAAGACTGAGCACTTAGCTAACTTTAGAATTAGCTTCAGCTCTTACTATTAAAAATAAGTAATGATTAAATATAGCAAACTTAACTTGTTTCAATATGTACATAAACTTAGTTTCAAATTTTGAAAGCTCTCTGCTAAAAAAGAAGACGTTTTCAATTTATAACTTATATGCAGAATAAATCTGTTGTGATAGTCTGCACATTCATTTACAGAATTTAAGCCATCAGTCCAATAGGAATAAATGGAAAATAAAACCTTTATATCAGGGCTATTTTGTTTCAAGACTAAAGTACTTAGAAGTCTTGATCCAATTAAACATGTGTGTGTGTGTGTGTGTGTGTGTGTGTGTGTGTGTGTGTGTGTGTGTGTGTGTGTTTCTAGAGGAAAATGTTGACAAGATGTGTTGTGATTTTTCAAACTGTAGAAGCTGAACACTTCCAGAACTCCACGTGCAGATCAGCTGTTGGTAGCTTTGATACACATTACTTAACATTCTTGACAATTGCCCATTAAGGCCAACTTCATGTGACTAACAATCCCTGCAGAGAGCAACTACCCGAGGTTAGAGGAATCACTTAGCGTTATCTACAGGTAACTACCTCAGAGCTTCAGTTTCTAGACAGAGAACTGTCTATGCTAAATATAATTGGCTCTCTCTGCTAAATGTAAGCTATAACCAACTTAGCATACATATTTTGAGAAATAGTTTAAACATTCAAGCTTATGCAAATTTTTAAGTTAAACTTTTATAGTTATTTTGTTTTTACCAGAAATGTTTTAAAAATTATGGAAGATGCTACTCAAATTAGAACAAATTATTAGACTGATGTCTGATGTTTTATCAAATATGCATTTTCTTATTCAATAAATTATCTTATTATAAAATAATGTATACAAATTCTAGAAAATTTGGGTATATAAAAATAGGTATGATGGAAGACAACGAAGTAACTCAATCCTATCACCCAGATTAAATAATATTTGGTATATTATAAAATAAAAAACATTATATAAATATACAGAAATAGAAACTACTCTTTATTTTATAATGTATATTTATAATATACCAATCTGTTATATATGTATGTATACATATGTATATAAATATGTATGTAAATGTATATGTAAGCATGCCTCTATATAACAGGGCTAATGAACTTCTGATGTAAACAATATGCTTTCTTTGTTAGGCATCCCTACTTCTTAGTTGCTATGATTTGAAGGTGTCTCCAAGAAACCATGTACTGCAAACCTAATTCTCAATGAACAGTATTGCATGGTGGAGAGTTTAAGAAACGATTAGGCTATGAGGGCTTATAATTAACGATGCTGTTGCAGGGGTGCGTTTGTAATAATAGGAATGAATTTCTTATAAAACAGTTAATTTGCTCCACTTTTGTCTCTCTCTGTCACACTCTCTTTGCCCTTCCACATTAGAAGGATGCAGCCAAAAGGCCCTCACCAGATGCCAGCCCCTTGATCTTGGATTCCCCAGCTTCCAGAATGATGAATCAATAAATTTCTGTTCATTTAAAATTACCCAGTCTGTGGTCTTTGGTTGTAGCAGCACAAAGCAGACTAAGACACAAGTTGTCTTACTGCTTTGCTATCAAGAGCAGTACCTATCTGTATAGAGAGCATGGTCTTTCCATTATTAAGGTCAACTTGTGAGCTTTAATGCCCCCAGGAATAGTGAATGCCTCATCTAAAAAGGAAGAGAAACTATAAAGTCCACCTCTTCTGGCCTAGGAAAATATGGAAAGAAGAAATGAGGAAAGAGGAATTCATCAAGGGCTCATATTCTGTTTTTTTTTTTTCTTTTTCTTTTAATTGGACTAACATTGAAGAGAATGCCATTGAACCATTCAAATAGGTACAGGCCAATACTGAGGACATTACAACTAGTGTCCAGTTTCTTAAGCCAGTATAAGGAAACATGCAAGTTGCTATGAAAGGCAAAACTTCAGTTTGGTACCAAAACCAACAAGATGACTAGTAGCATGACATTGGCAGAGGGAAGTGAGTCTGACACAGGATTTCTGCCTTCTTTGAACTTTAGAAAGTTAGCTGGTATCCAGAAATACAATTAGCCTCCTTGAAGTAACATAAAATTGTTAGGTTGGTTTGGCACTAGTAGAGCCAGGAAGCATAATGATCAGGGACTCTGAAACTAGATATGAGTGGCCAGGGCCATTAAGTCGAATGGTTGATGCCAGCATAAAACCCTGAGAGTAAAGATGGAGTCCCTCTTTAATAAACACAAGTATAAGGGCAGAAAGAAATGAGGTGCATAAATTAGCACAGATCAAAGGCCACTGGGAAAATGAAGCCTTTCCTCTCAACAGCCAGAAAAGCTTTAAATCTGCCAGTCAGCCTCTTGTCATTCAGAGAAAATCAGTGGTCATGGGCACGGAGGAAGTATAAGGAAATTCCAAAACAAAAGCATTTACCACGAAGGTACCATATCTTCTGGATAGACTAGTAAATAAGAAAAAATAAAATACAGTTGACTTTTGAATGAGAGATGGATTTGAACTGTGTAGTTTCACTTATATGTGGATTGTTTTCAATAGAAATTATACCTAGTGTGCCTGCCTCCAACTCCTCTTCTGCCTTTTCCACCTCTTCTGTCTCTGCCACCCCTGAGATAGCATGACCAACTCCCTCCTCTTCCTGCTCCTTCTCAGCCTAGTCAACATGAAGATAAGATTTCTATAATAATCTACTTCCACTTAATGAATAGTAAATATATTTTATCTTTCTTTTCATTTCTCTTAATATTTTCTTTTCTCTAGCTTACTTTAAGAATATACTATATCATAAATATAACATACAAAATATGGGTTAAACTACTGCATTATCAGCAAGGCTTCTTATCTACACTAGGCTATTAGTTGTTAAGTGTTGAGGGAGTCCAAGGTTATACTCAGATTTTTTTACTGAAAAGGGGGTTGGAACCCCTAAACCCCACATTGTTCAAGGGTCAGCTGTACTGTTATTGGCAATTTAACTTATCCCTACGTTTATTTTCTCCAACTCAGCAGCAGGGGAAATAGAAAAATAGATAATTATATAAAATAAAGTTATTTCCCATTTGTGTAGCAAAGTATAAATATGTAGTCCTGATACAGGTACATATATCTCTGTTATCTCTGTATGTGTGTGTGTGTGTGTGTGTGTGTGTGCGCGCGCACACGTGTGCATGTGTGTGTGTGAATTAGAAACAAATATAACTCATTATTTTCAATTTATAAAATATCACAGTCTTCCCATGCTAATAGCTTTATGTCTATATAATATATTTAATGTACCATAACTTAATCAGTCCTCTTTTATTACACATTTATATTGTTTACTTTGTTTTATAAATGTGCACATTCTAAAATTAGCATTTTTTCAAAGGGAAAATGAGGTGGTGTTTTTTATAATATAAAAGGATTAGATGCTTAAAATCTCCTTACTTTAAATAAAGATTAATCTTTTAGCATTGTCCTAAATACAGATTGTCATAGGACCCCATATTTATATTGACCTCCAACTGCTTGCTCAGGAATTCCTTGAATAAAATATCTTCTCAGAATGTTAGAGTAGTCTCATTGGACAGGGTCTAGAATAGACATAGATTACATTTTACTTCACCATAACAGCAGAAATACTGTCACATTAAAGATATATTTTAGCAATAAGAGGATGGGAAATTGAAAATAAGATGCAGGTAATTATCAGAAAAATAAAAGATTAGCATGTATAAAAATTAAAGTGGAGAATTTCCTATTGGTGCCTTTGAGAATAATTAGGATAATTTTTAGATCATACTTCCAATATCTAAAATAATGGGGAAATAAACGATTCAGGGAAAACTTATTTATACATGCATAATTTCTCTGCTTCAGTTTGAAAGAGGAGATGCCTTCTGTATAAGTTTATTTTTGTCATTTTCTTCTACTACATTGCATATCAACTGTCCTAATTTACCCCAGAGATAGTCAGTGGCCACATGGGAAGCATTGGTTTGATTCATGCACTTTAATTCTCATTAAAGCAAGTGTAAGTTTGGTTATGGCACATTGCTTTGAAAGCAGTTGGGATGGTGAGGGACAATGAGAGAGTGTGTAAAAGAAACAACTGGTTCATATTCTGGGAACACTGCCAGCATTTGATTCAAAACCAGAACAAGTGCTGGCTGTCAGCTGAATCTGTGCTTAAAATAAAAGAAGGCCCATAAGAGCCTAGATTAACAGAAAGAAGGAACAATGTAATGCTGAAATCTTAGTACAAGTAGCTGAAGATGGTGGGTGCTATCCCTACATTTTTTGTGGCTTTAAATTTGATTGCAGATGATTTAGCTGATAAAAAAAGGATGTAAGATTCCCATATCCCAAGTATCTTATGAAATATTTAATTAATAGTAGTTATAAAAACTGTGAATTTATGAAAACCAAAAAAGACCACAAAAACAAGTATAATAAAATATGTAAAGCAAGTTCAGAAATGGGTGCCAAGCTATGTTGCCTGTTACCTTCGGCATATGAAACTGATGAATTGTAGGTGGCCAGTAACAACATATTTACATTTTGCCATAACCTCATTAATTCTGATGTTTGAGATTTAAGACATGAGCTGTGCTAATTCTAGTATATACTCTTCGGTAAAAAATCAGTTTGTTATACAAATTAGCTTTACTATACACCTGTAAAGGGAATAATTAATTCATACAAGGTAAACAATTATTTTAAATATTTTACATAGTAGATACATAAAAATTGAGATAATCATAAATCACTATATGGATACGTGAAAACAGGCCTAGGAGAATATATGCTTGACCATAGCTTGCTAGATCATTTTGGGTTGTTAAGTATACATGTTTGGAAATAGTAGCTATGCATTTCTTCACAAATATAACATTCCTTGATTCAGGTGGTCTCCCCAACCTAATTCCAGCTAGTGAAGTTTTACTATGTCAGCTATTCTGCATTATTTGATTCAAAGGTCTTCAAAGGTACAATGAGGAGAAATCATCTCAAGCCCTTTATTACCAAAGAGAGCAATGAGAAGAGTCAATCCTTCTTATTCTTTAGGGACATATTAGATGATTCACGTATTTAGTGATTCAAACTAGCTTGTGGGTGGGTGGGAAATACCACACAATTCAGCCATCACAAAGTTGACCAAAATGCAGAATTGCTTTGTACTGTTCTGCTTTAAATAAATACAGATAATTAAATAAACCTTTGCAGCAGTAGAATAAAGCATAAATCCAAACTTTACCCAGCCAAAGGCTGCTTTGGCCACCAGCCAAAAGCCAGAGGGCCAGAGCTAATTTGCATAAAATTGAACAGATTGCTGCAGCTGCCTCCTTATTAATACCAAGGCGTAATCATAATCAGAAGACATTCCATTCGCAGCAGAGCCACCTCCTGTGCAGTGCCACCCATTGCTTTGTGGGACCTATAGTCAGTAATATGTGATCCTACTTTAAAGAAAAAAATTATTTATTTAAAAAACAGACAAACAATTTTTCCAATTATTAAAAAAAAAATTCTAGTCCATTCACTGAGCAGACTCACCAAGTGATTTTCCCTTTAACTTAATATAAAACATTATAGATATTTCTGTACTTCATCTCTACTTGGGTAAAATCGGTGTGTGGAATTAGCAAATCCATGGATTTCAAATTTTCTTCAAAGAAATTATGATGAACTTCTTGCAACTTAATTTTTGACATGTCTGCAAAGTATTATTTATGATACAGTGACTGCTACCAGTTGCTGATGATGTCACACTTGGCTTTTTACATTCTGTCACCCTGATTTCAACTCCAGGAAACTCTACACGGCAGTGAAATGCAGAAAGATGTCAAAAAGCATGTGCTATGACTTATCACACCCAAAACATGCTGAGAACACAGACACTGTGTAATGCCTGATAGAGTGCTTTTGCATCAGGATATCAACAGCTCTCTCTTTGTCAGTAGTACTAAATGAATTGGAAGATTGCTGTTCTACAGTTTCTCAGTCAGAAGGGCTGTCAGCAGCTTCACAAAGGCCATCTGGGGAAAACAAACTCTTGGCCCACATAAAGATGACGTAACATACAAGGAGCACTGGCAAGGACGGAGTGGATTATATTAAAAACCTATCACATTTGTTAGCTAACTGCAGATGACAGCATTGGAGTGTACAAGAAAAAGATTTTATGGTGCTCTGAAATCCTGAGTTTACTGCACGGGAATACATATTGAGCTCATCTGTTGGTCTGGAACACAGTAGAATTAAAGTGTTGTTTTTCTCTGATCATTACTACACACACACACACACACACACACACACACACACACATATATATACACACACACACACGTGCGTATATATGTGTGTGTGTGTGTGTGTGTGTGTGTGTGTATTTCCTAAATGCCCACTCAGCACCAAATTTTGTAGGTAAGGTTTAAGATTGGGTCTATACCCATTTCCCTATCCCTATAATTTTAATATGATTGACTGTGTTTAGAATTACATATTCATCACCACAGAATTCCCAGTGTGCAGAGAGCTATATCTGTATGCTAATCCCTAAACCAAGGATTAGGGATTTTGTTTTTTTTAGCCATGCTCAGATAAATGATTAAAATATAATATATAATCCATATCCTATTAGATAGAAATAAAATATATAATTTTTTTCTTTTTCCACTCAACATCATTCATTTCTATGTCTTCTATCATCTATGAATAACTCTTAACCCTATATCTACCATCTTAAATTTTACTTTTTACATGTCATATGCTTGCTTTTATTTTAGTGTTAGAATTTCTACATGAATGTCATGGAAACATCTCAAATGTAGAATGATTTCCTAAAACTCTACCTTGAGTTCAATTGATATCTCTATTTTCTAAGTTTTTTAATTAATTTCTGCATTTAAGCTTGTCTAAAATTCTGTGGTCCTTGCTCTGACATTAAACGGTACAAATATGATGTCTCCATTTACATTTATTTTCACACTTGTTCACTTCTCTTTGATGCCTTTCTAACTTGATTACATCTGTCTTTGGCTGTGTCTTCTTTTCAGACCCACTACTCAGCTCTACCTTTAAAACTTTTAAAGAACTATAGGATGTCCTTGTACTTCTGGCTTTCACCTTCCCAGTTGCCTGGGGTAGAACAATATATTGTAGTTTTAGCTTAGACCATAAGGCTTCTAAACCCATCACTAGTCCTCTGGTTCCCATAGGGAAGCCCCTCAGGATACCTAAGAGAAAGAATAGTGATCTGTGAAAGAATGAAGATCAAGTAACAATTAATTCACAGTGCTAGTATTGTAAGTTCTGTTCTGATAGGAAAAAGTAAGGCATTAAAAGGCTCCTGAAGCCATTTGCCAATGTGTCTTCATTCACTTATCTGTATCTGATTTTTGTTTTTGTTGTTTTATGTTCTAATTCTCTCTGTGGAACTATACGTAGTTGACATAATGATACATGCCTGGGAATGATTCCCATTCAGGACAGGTTTCCACTTTGAGGCATTTTAATGTAAATGCAAATAAAAACGTCATCATGTAAGCAGATTAAGCCCACCATTAAGCAGACAAAAAGAATCCCTTTGGTTCAAACATGTTATATGGTAGTTTTCCACATAAGCGTTTAAAATGAATCTGATCCAGTAACAAGTAACAACTTGATCTGGCCTTGTTTTTGTGCATGTATCTCCATCAGAAAACTCAAGGGTATGATGGAAATTACGCCTAATAGTCTATATGGAAGAAAGAATTTGGCAATTCTCATACTAGCAATATTCATCAGAGTTAAATAGTCTCTTAATCAGTACAAGGTCAAGATGGTGCTTTGATTAGGTCTCCCCTGAAACACCATCTACTCTTCCTCACATCAGCCAAACTAACACATTTATGAGAATGAGTTCTACTACCTCGGATAACCTTGTAGTTATTCTCACCTTCTACTCTTTCTAGTGATATGGATTCAGTTTCTGAAATTTGATTATTACCTAATTTTCTTTCATGTAGATTGTTGCAGTAGACCCCTAAGTGTTCTTCTAGACTTAAAGGTTTTTTTTTTTTCTGAATACTTCAACTTTTCACTAACAATAGGATGTTCTCCCTAAAATATTTACTTTTCCATTTGCTAAGTCAAAAATGTTTGCTATCTCTTACCATCTACAATGTAAATTTTGAAATACTTAGAGTAGCACTCAAACAACTGTATATCTGATTTTAGCCTACTTTCTCAGCACCAACTTGTCTTTCTTGTGACCTACGTTCTTAAGTCCAGCAAATGAGGCTCTTTGCTATTCCCTTGACATAAGTCTGTGTCTCTGTTTTTTGCTCCACCCTCAGTCTATTACCTGCTTCCTTTGCATAGGTGTGAAAATACATTAAATATAAACATCACTCAGTGAAGGTTTTATATATTTCTCCCTCACTTTATGATTAATAATTCTCTTATGTACTAAGTTTAGAGCCACATGTTTGAGGAACATCTGTGCTGAATATTATCTAATCTAAACCCCCATTCTGCAAGTGAGGAAACATTTTGTAAAGACTGAGTTGTTGAAATGAAACAAGTCATGGTTTATTCCACTCAAATGCGTTTATCATAGTTTATCATAAAGTCAAATAACTATAAAGTTGAAATTCACATTAATGTTCATTCCTATGTTTCACTGACTCATTAGTCCCCCACTACATGGCTTCAGGGCTTTGTGCAACTCCCATTCCACAAAGTCTCTCTAGTCGTCTGTGAGTTCACAGCATGGTCTTGTGCACTGTAGCACTGCCGCACTTTCAGCCTCTCCTGTTCTATTCTTCTGGTAAGTTCTTGCAGCATGTGTGCCATGTTAGCTCATTAACTGTGTCTGTTGCAACTCTTCACTAAGGAAGCTGTGTCTACGACTTCACCAATACATGGACCTATCCCATTTGAGCTCACTGAATGGACAGAATCATATAGTATTTCAAGGTAAAAGAAAATAACTGGAACAAACATACTCTCTTTAACTTTGCATCACTCTCTTTATCTTTCCACCTGCACCCAAAAATAGCATCACTTTTTCCTAAACTTACTAAGTGTTTCCTGAAAATATTTTCTTAGCTCTCTTCCTTTGTTTTTTATATTCATAGGGACTCAAAACCAACCTTTGGTATCAACAGGGAAATGTAAGTCAGCTACTTTTATTATTTTACTTTCCTCTGTCCCCCAGAAATTTATATATTATTGTTTTGTTTCATTCCTCTTTCAGTCAAAAAATAATGTCCACAAGCATATTAATTCATACAGGTAGACATCTAGAACATTGAAGCTGGATGTGTTTCTCTTAGACAATAATTGTTTTGTACAATTATCTGCCCCATAAGGCTGCCAGCTAAGTATGGGCCATGGTCATGTCATATCTACCTCTACATTTCCCAAGGCACTTTAACAGGGAGTGGCGCATACCTGGAGCCCAACAGGTATTTTTGCTTGAATGAGGAACAAGAGAAACAATAATAAATATTCTAAGGGTGATGTATCTAATACAAAGCACGGGATTATCTCATAGAAATAATGCAATATATTGAATTAAAGTTTCACAAGCAACCACACAAAATGCTAGAGTCCACCTTGCAAAAATGGTGCATATATTGATTGAGTGACAGATAAGTGAACTAGGCTAACATTCTCAATTACTTTGATGCTTTCCTTGATTTAACCATGACTTGCTAAGTCCCAATCCTTATCTATGTAAAATGAATTCTAAATATGAAATATAACATTGGTTCTTTGGGGATATAGTCTCGGTCTTGAAATATCCTCAAATCCATTTCCTCCATACATGATTTGTCTTGATTTCTTTTTATCTTTTTAATGTGTTTTTCCCTTTGTTTTATGTGACTTATTTATTTTAGCATAACTTGTGATTCTTTCTGCATCACAACCAAAGTATTGTTTTTCAAGTCAATGATTTAAAATATTTTTTTACAAGAAAACTATTTTAAGTGCCTATGGTTTATAGTTATTGATTTGCATCTTCTTGCCCATAAACTGCCTTGAAAGAAATAAGTAAATCTTTAGAAAGCTCTTTCTTCAGTCCTCACTTTAAATGAGGACAAGAACTTGTAAGTATTGTATGGTTCACCGAACCTCCATCAATGCCAAGATGGGCCTCTGGCTCAAGTCTACATCTCCTATTAAAAAGGTGAACTGTAAAGTAGATTCTGAAAAGCTAATCCTTATAATTTAAGCCCTTATTTGTTCCACATGAACTAACTTCCAGATTGTTACTGAAACAAATTTTCTTTTATTTGTGTATTCAAATAAGCATGATTCACTTAAAAAGCAATCCCACTGAACCACATTTGCATATCCTAATTAGTTTAGCATGTTCATTTTTCCATTCACATGTTTTTCAAATAAATGCTTTTGAAGAACAGTAAAACTTAACATCTGAGGCTGCAAGTTCACAAAAAAAAAGAAAAAAAAGAAAGAGCTGACATACACACTAGCTAAAAAAAGACAAGGATTTCCATGTGTGGCACGTAGGATGTGGATTTGATTCTTGTTTCATAATGGAGGTTGGAATTGTGTTTAGTATGTACCAGGATGTGGGTGGCTTCAGGGCCAACTCATCCATGGATTTGTATAACCAACGAAGGGTAGAAATTAAAGTAACATTCTAATTTCATAATGGATAGTAAGAGTAAATCAATTTTTGAATAATATTAAGTTTAAAATAGGCTAAAGAATTAGGATATATTAACAAGAAATTTCTAGGGAAGAAAGCTATCCATTAAAAAAAAAAAGAATCAGTTCTGACATTTAGAAACACAGCTACACATTATATATCTTATGGAAATAGATGCCACTGATTTAGAAGAAATTTCTCTACATGGAACATGGTCTGAGATTGGCTTTCAAGAAAAGGGAAGGGAAAGGGGGGAAAAAAGTCTGTGTTATGTGTAACACATAATTATCTCCCTAAATTCATTTCTAAAATCCACTTATTCCTACAAATTAAAAGAACACAAAATAGAATGATGTCAGTTACATTTCTTTAGTCCTGTTACATAGTTTCAAGTTGCTGAACTACTTATATTCTTATGTGAGTGTTCACTCATAATTTTGAAAATTGATATTGTTTAAGCCCATCCATTGAGCCACTCTAGAAACTTCTCTTTAACTTGTAAAAAGACAGGAAACAGACACTCCTTATTTTTTCAGTCCAGTTCAGGTCATGGATTAAATCTAGGGATCTCTTGTTCATATATTTATTTCCACTCACTGTCACTAGATCTTTGGATTTGAGAAATTAATGCATCTATTTATGTGAAATAATTAAGAAAACTTTCATAATATTGATTGCAGCAGTCATTGGAAAGCTATACTACATTATCCCTTATTTAAAAGGTAATAGTAGAAAATTATTGTAAGATTTTCACAAAGGGTACTTCATATTGGACTTTTTCATTACCTATTAGCTTTCTTCAAATGGAAATGTCAACAAATGGAGTCAAGAAATGATATATGAGATTAAAAGTACAGATTACATATTATATAGTGTCTAGGTTTTAAAGATGAAAAGCTCTGAGTTACAAAGCCCTGGAGTCTCCTTTCCCACTAGGATCCTTTGCTATAACACTTTCAAGGCTACACATGCTATTGACTACATTTGTAAGAGCAATTCTAAAGAGTAGGAATAATCTTGGCTTTGGGAAACAAAGAAGATTTCAGACTAGGGAAATTCACTTTCCCATTAGGATGAGGATAAATTGATCATGCCCAACACTAACAGAAAATCATCTTGAGTTATAGATTCATAAAGAAAGCACGTAGTACATATTCAGTGAAACTCAGTTTCTTCATGTTGAAAATCAAACCTATCTATATAATATACTAAGCAATCTTTTTTCGTTTGTACAAGTCCACTCTCACATTTTATTTTATATATCAAAATGTTAACAAAGAAAAAAAGAGATACCCCAAACTTCAACAAAACCATGAGTTTTAGTATGGAATGGATGACATATGTTTAAAATGGTGTCATAGCCACACATTTCTTCTTTTATTTGCATTTCCTATAACTAGAAGAACATTTAAAAAAATATCTGTGAGTTAGCTAAGAGGGTAAAAATGGAAGTGTATATGAGTCCCAGCTAAAAAAAGTGTAATCAGTGTCATGCTGAAGATCATTTCCAACTCTCTGTTGCTTTCTTGTGTGAGAAATGAAGTCGAGGTGCTTGGCAGTTCTTGTCAACAATATGTCGAGGTGGTGATTGTACGATGCTGTGGCAGCAGAGCTTTTAAACAGAAACACCAGAACCTGAGAAATATGTGTCTGTGATTAGTACCTGATGCTATGCACAGTGGATGCCTAGCCTCATGCTTTTAATGGAGTATCTTTACAAAACCTAGCAGTACTCCATCCTCTGTTAATCACATTAATGTTGAAAAGATCATATGGCTACAATTACTTCTTCACATAAAAAAGTTTGTTTCTTCCCTTTCCAAATCCATCAACACAAACGCATGAAACATCATTTTTGCCTAGCTATAGACATCAACTCTCACAACAAACATAAATAACACATATATAAAGGTCATAATAGAAATGCTTACAGCTCCTTTATTCAAAAGCAAGAAGTATGACAGTTTACTAACACAACTAGAATCATTTCAGAAAGATTATAAATTTTAAGAAGGCAAACTATAATCTCTAATAATAGCTTCCCTTTATTTTCCAAATGAATACCAGATGCACTCTTCCCATTCCACTCCCAAACATACATACACTATTAGCAGAGTTGTTGTTTTAAGAACATGTACTTCTGTTCTGAAGAGCTTATCCAGTTAGACCATGTCCACAATGTGCTTACCTGATCAGCAATCTTGACTATCTTTCCTAATAAATTATGTGGTTCCAAAGGAAAACTCTTACCTAGTAAGGTCATTTGTGGAAAGACTGATGTGTAACGCAATGTGAAAACTCAAGGGAAAAACTGGTATATGATCAATGGTTTGACTGGATATGTGTGTGTGTTGTGGTGGGTGGTGGATTAAAGTACTTTGTATGTGTTTTTTACATATCATATTTAGCACCTACTAATTGTGTAGTATTTATGCAAACACCCATAAGGAATAATGAAGGATATGAATGTCAAGATATTAACAAGGCAGAATTATTCATTTTAATTAAAGACAGTGCTTTTGTTCATGTTAATGAAGTAGTACACTAAGTTCTAGTGAACAGAAAACTTAAAGAAAAAGCAGACAAAACTATACTCAGGGAATGTACAATGTATCAGAAGAAGCAAACATACATAAAAATAATTATTCGATGTCATCTTTTGCTCTTACAACTGTCTATTCAAAGCCAAATCTGTCAATAGAAAATGTTCAGGACTTGTAGACTTGAACTTCACCTCTACTTTTCCACTTTAAATTCTTTTTAATGTTTTATTTTCACATATTTTTGTGAGATATTTTATATCTTATTTGAATCAAGATATAAAACCAATACTTAAATATATATGGGGGATTATTAACTATAAAACTCATATAATGAAATTTATGTTTTAGGAAGATAATTCTGGCAGGACAGTGGTGCATGGATTAGAATAGGGAGACAGGAGACTTTGGAACGCTAATGTCATGATTCGGATGAAACACAATGAGGACTTGACATTGAACAAGGACAATAACACTTGAATGGAAGGGATACATTTGAGAGATGTTTAGGAAGCAGTTTCTATAGTTTTATTGAATATTTGCACAAAGAATATGAAAAGGAAAAGGAAAAAATAAAATATTCCTCCTCAGTGTCTTGTCTAAGTGACTTGGCAAATATTAGGGAAGTATAGTCTTAGGATAGACAGGGAACACTAGAGGAGAGGTCACAGGATGAGGGAAAGTAGATGGGTTATTTTTGGATGCTGGAATGTAAGGACCATTAGCTAGAAGTGTCTAATAGACAGTTGGAAATCCAGATTGGTAGGTTAGGAGTATACGTAAGGACAAGAATAGAGGTTTCTTTTAGCAGAGAAGAAAAAGAAACTCAAGAACAGTACCCTGAAGACAACAGCAGCATTTAAGGGCTAGACAGAGTGGAAAAGACAGTTAAAAAGTTTGAGAAAAAGTTGATTTGCTCAAAGAAGTAAATAGAGCAATAAAAAATGTTAATGGGAGAAGGAATTTCAAAACTGGGCTCCTAAACAGTGTGAGCCATCTTTTCTTTTTATCCCCAGTGATTATCCCAGGGCTGAGAGAGTAATAGAAACTTAGACTATTTGATGAATGATTTTTTTTTTTAAAAGGAGAATAAAACCAAATTAGTGTTTGGTGAGAAAATGATTATGAAGGAAATGTTGAGTTGGCATTATGTAACTGGCATTCTTTGTAAGAACAATTTGGAAGAATAGGAGAGGTTTATAATCTAAAGAGAGAACGCAGGCAGATAGGGAAAATTGAGGACAGCTTCAGCTGAGTAACAAGGGCAGCGACACCTGATGGATAATCAAGCAATGCTGTAGTGTTTTTCAGGATAGTGAGGTTGATATACCGAAAGTAGGAAGGGTCAGAGGGGAGCAACTTCAAAGGGGAATTAATAGATCTAGAGAATCGGGTTGGAGAGCAGGGGGAACTTGATGAGTGGGAGCGGCATGCAGGATACTCTTTGTGGAAAAAATGCTGAACTTGGAGCCTGTAAGCCTATATTCTGAATCTGGACCTGCTAACAAAAGAAGCCTCAGGAAAGCAATCTTTCTGAGCTCGTTTGTAAAATAAGGAGCTTGGTTAAAAGGGAAATTCTTGCTCTGGGGAAGCCAGATGATGTTATATGCACTTTCAGCCCTAAATCTTTATGGTTCTTGAGCTCTATGGTTTGCGAAGAGTGATAAGTATTATATAGAGAGCCCTTGTATAAACCAGAGGAATTAAGAAAATTTCTATTTGACCCACATAAAAAGATCACATCTGGCTTTCAATCAAGAGGTGGGAATAAAGAAAAACTAACACATCTGTCAGATGCAGCGGACAAAAATAAGAGGCATCAGAAGAGCCTTTGGCTCCATTTCCTACCCCTTTTGCTGAGGCAGAATTATTATTATAGTCCAGGGATATCCCCTCAGGGGCAACATAGTGAAGTTAAGTGGATGCAAAGTTATGTGATCCTAATGGGCCAGTGGCTTCATTGTTCCACCTAGGCTTCTGCTTGAGGATTAGAGGTTCAGTTGGGTCTCAGGGCAGCCTTTAAACAGGTCCCAGCCTGACCAGGAATTGGTTCCCCATGGTACCCTTCCCATCCTCTTCTCCTCACCCATTGCTCTAGTAGTTTGAAAGAAGTTTCCAGTCCTCAATTTTCCTTCTTCCCCCAGGTTCTTACCTCAGATGAAGAAATGCCATGCTGGTGGCTTATTTACATATCAGACATATTAATTATAAGTAGAGATCTTATTATTGGCTCAACTAATCTATCTTGCCTAGGGAGACAAAGTTTAGTAATGCCAAAAATTAAAACATCTTGCAGTAGTTTTGCTGATTAATACAACATGTCAAACCTTTGCTTTTTTTTAAGTGAAGTAGTTTCACTTCATATAAAACAGACACTTGCTATCTTTTCCTTATCTTCCAATGTGTGATAATCATAAACAGCTTTCAGAATGCTCTTCTTCAAGGGGATGCCGGACAGACAATGGTGTGATGTGTGGCCTAAGTCACTAGAAACATTGGATAGAAGCTAGGATACTTGCACCTTGGAGTTTGAAAGGATAAAGTGGCTATTTGTTCAAAGATATAAAGAGGACTGGATTGATAGGTGGAAGATGGAGTCGCCCTTATGATGGCAACATAAGGCAGAATGTTTTATGTTTTAAATGTATTTATCTTTTAAAATTTCCTTTGAAATAAAGTAAATTGTAAGAAGGATACCTGGAGGTGATTGTTTTACCCTTTAAATGTGTATGTGCAACTTTGATTAGGTGATATAAATCATATCTGTGAGTCACCTCAATTATATGCTTCATATTTAAGAATTTTCTTGTACTACAAAATGTGTTGTTTATTGGATGATTGTGGTAAATTATACTATGGAGAATGAAGAAAATTTAGAGTTAGAACAGCATTTCTCAAACTTGTTTCCACTATTGCTCTCTAAGGAGCCTTTTGACATCTTTTCAAATGTCTTGTTGCAGGACATTTTAATAAGACAGAAATGCTGTATATTGTTTATGTATGCTATATATTTTTTCTCCCCCCTCAAAACAATTTTTGCAGTCTTTAGGATATCATCGCTGTTGAAAATGCAGGGAGTAGAGAGAAAGCCAGAACCTTGGTACACAGCTATTGACATATAAGTAATTCCTTCTCTAAACTTGTGGGAGTTGCCCATTTATCAACCTAAGAGATAAAACAACAACCAACTAGAGTGTGCTGAATATTCTATCTTGATAGAGAACTTTTACATATTATTAGTGCAGATTATAAAACTCTTGATCCAGATACTCTACTGATTATCATGATAGACTTAACTCCTTACTTCCTTCCATTCTATACCTACTTGAAAGACAGAGATGAAGACTCTTCCAGCTTGAAAAAATGATGTCCAGCTGGAGGATGAGGCAAAGAACAGAAAGAAAGCTGTTTTCCTCTCCTAGAAGCTCCATATAGAATGCAAACATTTCTTATTGAATCTATGCCAGGAATTTCTACAAATTCCAAATTACTAGGTCCAAATTATCAAGTTGTTGTATGGAAATAATGTGCATATTAATGGATTTTTGTCTTTTAAGGGATTCAGAGTAATGTCGTGAAGCACTTGCCCTGCAGGTGCTCATAATATGTCAGAATCAGATATGGAAACATCACTTTAGCGATGTGATAAGGACCAAAAGAGAGGTGAGAACCTGGCCATAGTACAGCACGGAGTATGAGGTGATATTTGAGTGATTTCCCCCCAAAGAGACAGAATCAGGATGAGAGAGATGTACAATGCTTTAAGAGTGACAGGAAAAAAATCTAATTGAAAAAGAAAGGTTGTAAGCTACAATATGTAGCATACAACGGAGCAACATAGTGGGAGAAAATTAATTACCTACTAGGAGTCAGGAACATAGGTTCCGATATGATTTTGCCCCTTTAAGTGGGATTGTGGGCTACTCACTTATCTTTACTGAAGTCAGTTTCTTCATCTGTAAAATGAAAAAGATAACATAATCCTCTTTGGACTCGTTTAAACATTGATAATTTCAAGGAGATAATGTAGATTACTGATGGAGATTTAAGTTTGTATCTGTTCATAAGTATGCATACATTTCCATGTCTATTTTTTAAAAGATAACATTATTGACAGTGACCCAATGTATTGGACTAAAGTGGCAACAGTCAATGTTCTTTTTGTGAGGACTACCACATTCACAGACCCTCTCACCATGCAGAAAGAAGTATATATTTTTCAGATCTTTGTGCGAGACTCATGATTTCCTGAGAGTACATCTACAAATGTAGCTTTTCTTTCAAGCCACTACTTGTTAAGGCAGACTTTAAACATGTGCTCTGGATCAAAGTGTGGCCAATGTTAGCCACTACTGTAAGAATTAAGCTCTGCTCTCCTTCTGTTTCACATAACAAGCTATGTTAACTGCTACAGAAAAATCAGGAATCCCCAAGTTCTAATTGGCTATTTTGTTACATCCTTGCCTGCTTATACTCATAAGCCATCTTTCAGCTTGAATTGTGTAGGCACTTGCCATTGTGCCTATCATCATGAATTGTTCACTTGTTTAGAATTACTGAGAATTCAACTTTAGCTTCATTCAGTTCCTGACCTCTCTGGAGAGTATCATGTCTAGGGCCCGGTTGAGATGAAGCAGCAACAAACAAAGCTAAATGATACAGCATAAACCACAGTTATCAAAATGAGTTCAATGTAAGTCATGCTTATAGATGTTATTCTAGTCCTGTAAATAACTGTAGTGGCTTCACTTTTAAAAGACAAAAGCTATGTAAACATGAAATTAATTCTTATACATTTTTCTCCTTTGTTATCCGGAAGCTGTCAGAGGCCATAATGTATAAGCTTCCTGGAATAAGACAGTTGTTGAATTTGCCTCAATGTGGAATATCCTTATGGAATCTTAAAGCAGAAAGATTAAACAAATCTATTTTTCTATAAATGTTCTTCAGTAACCATACCTAGTTAAGATGGTGACTAAGACAACTCCATAAGGCCAGAATTATTCTTTTTATTAAATAAGTCAACTTTTTTGATAAATTGGAGTACAAAAGCTAAAAGACTTCAGAAGGTAAACATGAAATAAAGTAATATGAAAGTTAACATCACAGTCAATATGCTCTTTCCCCCTTTCTTTTAAATAATATTTAATTTTTTCATGTATGCCTAATAGGAAAAAATAATTAGAAACATTACTTTCAATAACTATTAAATGCTTATTTTTAAAGTATAAGGTATTATTTATAAGCTACTCTATTCTAAAAATAATTTGAGGTAGTTTACAAAATAATGTACAACCAAGCAGGATTAAGAAATAAAGATATTAGGAAAAAGGAAAAACAATGGTAGAAGAATTAAATGAACCAAAAGGCAAGGTTATTAGTCAAAATATACTTATAGATTTCTGTATGTTTGCCTGTGAGCTACCTATAGACAAATGCAAAGTATAAAACATGGTTAGTTATAAAGTTCACAGATTCCATGGGATTAAATGGGACAACTGATCTAGAGACTATCCTTTTCTCAGTGCTGAGGCTATAAATACATCACTGAGTAAAGTACAGGTTTTAAGTACATTTCTATAACTAGTAGGGCGCATTAAAAATGTTATAGATTTATCTTTTACAGTAGTCCTCAGTCTGCCAAAGCATAACAAATTACAAATAGTTCTATGGGTATGTAAAAAAGAATAGTTAGATTCATGATGATCCATTTCAATCAAAAGATGAAATGTCTAGAACAAGGTATGGTGAGGAGAGTGAGCAGGTGGTGGTTTTACTCTCTTTAGGGAGTGGTGTTTTTAGAGTAAAATTATATTTTCAGACAAAACCTTGCAAGGCCTTTTTGTTTTCTGTAGCAAAAAGATCTTAACTACCATAATCATGAAGGCAAAAATTATATTTTAGCGGTAATCTTGTGACAATAACTTGATTATGTATTGTAACTACATTTAGTGGCAGGGCATGATAATAATGACTTTCAATTAAAAGACTTATTACCAACAAATTATTTTTAAAATATTTTATGGATGGATTTTTTTCTTTAAACAGAATTTATTTTGTACTTTTCCATTTTCAGCTTCTACCTCTAACCATTTGTTATATCTAGTGATGTAAGTGTGCTAAAAAAAATACATTGTGAAACAATGATTTTTCAGTATTATTTATCATTCAATATATTCTTTGTCTTCCCCATAGCTCATTTAATTTTATTGTTCCTTTAGGATTTATTCCCTCAAGGAGGAAAACAACAGACCAGAAAGTAGAAATACTTTTGAATTCACTCTTTTAATTTTCTAACCTTTAAAAGCATTAGTCAATGTAAAACAAATCAAAACAAGAAAATAAACTAAGCAATACAAAAACTAAACAGTACTCAGTAAATATGGAAATGTCTCTAAGGGAAAAGTAGAAGGTTAATGGATGAAAAATATTTATTCTGATGTAGTCTATACATTGCAAATATTACATATAATAGAGAGAGTGAAGTAGGTACAACCTGGATACTTTAACCCAGGAGTCCTCAACCCCTGGGCCATGGTCAAGTATTGGTCCATGGACTATTAGGAACTGAGCTGCCCAGCAGTATATGAGTGGTGGGCAAGCCAGCTAAGTTTCTTCTGTATTTACAGCTGCCCCTTATCACTCGAATTACTGCCTGAGCTCCACCTCCTATCACATCAGTGGCGGCATTAGATTCTCAAAGGAGTAAGAACACTATTTTCAACGGCACATGTGAGAGATCTAGGCTGTGCACACCTTCTGAGAATCTAATGCCTGATGATCTGTCGCTGTCTCCCATTATCCCCAGATGGGACTGTCTAGTACAGCTTGGGGATCCCACTCAGTCTACATTACAGCAAGTTGTGTAACTATTTCATTATATATTACAGTGTCATAGTAATAGAAATAAAGTGCAAAATAAATGTTATGGACTTGAATCATTGAATCATCCTGAAACCACCCTACACCTTTCCCTAGTCCATAGAAAAATTGTCTTCCATGAAACTTGTCCCTGGTGTCAAAAGGGTTGGGGACTGCTGCTTTAACCCCTTCCCACTTCTGTAATTTTAGGATGAAGTTATTTGACCAAACTGTTAGATATACCAGTCAAGGTAGTAGTTTCTATAACAAGTAATAAATTATAAAATCCAGCTCTTAGGCTCCCTCAGACTATAAAGTCTATGAAATCTCTTTACACATGAGAGCAGTGGTTCTACTTAATTCAGATGACCATATAATGTCTCAGATCACATAATTATATTAGTTAACTTATGAACATGGGAAAGTATGTGACTACTAATCACAACTGAACAACAGTGTAGTAAGATTTTTCAAAGAAACTTAGATTTCTATCCACACCAAACTTAACTAAAATTAAGTTTGGCGTCTGCAGTGCTCACATTCAGTGGCAAGACCACTTGTTTTAACATGACTTTTGATAATAGTTTTTAACTTGGAAATAAATTTTGGATGAACTTCCTTCTAATATGTGACTTCAAATTATTTCTGGATTTAACTTTCCTTGTGGGAACAAATAATGTGTAACACTATAAACATGCAGTATTAAAACCTGTTCCCAATAATTTAAGGCAGTATCATTCTAAAAGCTCGAGAGAATTTGCTTTAGGGAATTTGCTTTTTCTTTCAAAGGCAAAATGGACTTTTAAAAATTTTGAAATTTTTAAAAATTTTGAACATTGAATATAGTGCCAACTTTTTTGGGGGGTGGAAGGGGGACAGTCTTAGTCTATCACCCAGGCTGGAATTCAATGGCAGGATCTCGGCTCACTGCAACCTCCTCAGGCAGGATCTCGACTCACTGAAATTGGGTTCAAGTGATTCTCATGCCTCAGCCTCCTGAGTAACTGGGATTACAGGAGCACACCACCACACTGAACTCATTTTTGTATTTTTAGTAGAGATGGGGTTTCACCCTGTTGGTCAGGCTGGTCTGAACTCCTGAACTCAAGTGATCTGCCCACCTTGGCCTCCCAAAGTGTTGAGATTACAGGTGTGAGCCATCGCACCAGGCCTGAATATAGTGTCAACTTTATGAAGGTTTTTAATATTCATATATTCTAAATCCAGAGTTTGGGGTATAGTTATAATGAATTTTTTAAAAGGACATTATTTCACTCTTAAGATGCTCAAGTTGGCCTTCGTAATGTACAAGCTAAGGTATTAAAACACTCTTTTTCTTGTAGTGATTTTTCTTGAAGACAATTTAGAAAAGATAACCATAATTTTCATAATCTGATAAAAAATAATTCTCTTTTCTTTGTAATTATATGAAACAACATGAAATATATAATGTGTAATTATATAGATATATAATATTAAATTATATGTAAGACATTATATAATGATCTATATTATGAAATAAATATTAGTCTATAGTATAATCTGATTTGTTCATGAACAATGTCTTCCTTTAAGTTGTTCATCATTTTTTTGTTTGTTTTTTATGATTCAGTCTCCGTGGAGACTGCCAAAAATTGCCAACGCCAACTATGTTTCAAGGCGTCATGGTGGGATATTGGGAATAGTTTTCAATTAGCAATAATTGCGCCTCAGATAAACCTCACTGGCTATGATACTGCCACTGCACAAAGCTAGGTAGTTCATCATTTGTAATGTCTGTTTCATGTTTCATGTAGTTCTACAGGAAAACATCTTATTTGGTTAACCCAGCTTTTTTTAAATTTTATTTTGTCAAAAATTTTTTGTTTCATGGAACTATATTTAATGTTCTACAGAATTAGTATTTAGTTGGAAAATACATTAGGTAATGCTGACGTTAGAACTGTGCAGTTAAACACTTAAGAGGTTTTCGAGGATCTTTAATTAAGGCTTACATCTTATGGTATTTAAAATGGTAAAAACAGATAGTTAATAATGTTATAGTGCTGACTAATCATTTACTAAGGGTATATTAAATCTAGACATGTAATGGGGGCAAATTGGTTTTTAAGTTATTTTCTATTGTAAGATTCTATAATTTGTCTTGGTCCTCAATGCTGCAAATGGAAAGAATTATTTAAAAGGATCATAGTCTCCTCAAGGATTATATGTTGAGACAGATTTATTTACTGGGAGATTCAGAATTTTTAAATACTTTTTGATAAGTAAAAAATCAAACTGTATAGTAATTGTTAATAAGATTAAAATATTATTATTTTCCCAGACTCTAAGTTTGCCTAAAATACATATCCATTGAACAATTTAGAATTAGATCTTGTTGTAAATATATATATTTTTTCTACTTCAAAATCAATTGAAAATTTAGAACTATAAAGAGCTCTAAAATGAATTTACTTCAAAATCTGAGATTTTTCCATATGTCTTGTATGTAAAATAGAGGAGCTCCATGGGTAATTAGGTAAACTATGTTTTTTGAAGCCATAACAATTGAAAAAATACTTTTGAGAGCATTCAGGAAACTTGGCACTGCACATTTGGAATTGTGTATGTATTTCCATGACCATAAATTATTATAAATACTTTTGTAGATTGTTGCATGTGCAAATTGGTTTACTTTTGTGATTTTAGATTGATTGAAAATAAGGCAGGTATTTTGATCTTTTTTTTCCTTTACTTTTTATTGTTTTAAAACAAAAGTCAATGTAAATGACCAGGTTGAAAAATATTTTGACTATGTAAATGTTGTGGAAAGCAGTGTAAATTTTTATGCTTTTTGAAGATCTAGTAACATGTCATGGCTGCCTAATTTTTCGATGTTATTTAGGTTCTCAAATGAGTCATTTAAAGGATTACATTTCCTGTTATGACAGTTTTGCTCTTGCATTCTTTAGCTTGTTTTATTTAAATGTATAACCTCTATATTGTACTGTTTAGTATATATGGTCAAAAACATGTCAGGGTTATCTGATATTGATACTCTAGTTGTACAAACAACATTTACTCTTTATAAATTATTTTGTTTAACTGATTTTACCCTATATCCAAGTAGATAAATATTTCCTCCCCACCCATACATTCTTCTTGGTTATGCTCCCATTCAAATAGACTAATAATTGTACATTCTTTACATGGAAATGTTCACTTCCCTCAGTAATATATAGGTACTTCTAGGTTGAGAGGAAATAACTGTTTAAAAGTGAAAAGCTATAGCTTTACAAGATCAATTTCTGTTTTTTTTTTTTTCCCAGATCAGATGACTTTTACATGGAAGTCACATTTTTATTATCTTTTTTCCCCTATTAATCTCATGTAGAATTCCATTTCAGCCTCATGTTTCTTAAATGGAATGAGAACGTAGGGTTATATTAGCAATCTGCAGACTTGCACATATGCCCTGTAGGTAATATTTCTAAAAATATGAAAAATCTACTCCATAGAGGTCTTTACAGAATTATTAGTGTTCACATCACAACTACTTCCTTCCCCTAAAATATTATATTATTATAATTTTATATTGTTCCAAGAACGTTGTCTTCAGGGTGAGTGCTATGCACAAAATAATACAATGTGTAATATTTAAAATATTATTTATGACATTTTTGTTACTTAGAAGTGACATGCATGAACAGGACATTTCTATATCATATATCTTCTTCCCCTGTGCCCCTTTTTCCTTTGTGCCCCTCTGAGCAAACCTCCATCTGTAATGTTAGTTACAGTATTTGATAGTAGTCAATCAAATAGAACTGATTTCCTACCTTATATACTCAGAAGAATACTTAATAATTAATGTTTTAGATATTTTCTCTATCCAAATACCAGATGATAGTGGAAGATAGTGTTGCTATGTTCTCAGAATTACACAGAACTGGAAGCAAAAAGGCTTATTCTAAAATACTAGCTGTATTATTTATTGATCTTAAGCAAGTGCTGAACCTCTAAAGCATATTTTTTCTCATCTAAAATAAACTTAAAATATGGCATTGGAATATTGGTTAAATAGCAAGTACTTTTAATATGGTAGACATTAATTAACAGCATTTCTCTATTGCTTGAAATCTTCAAAATATATCCAAAATATAAATATAAAATTATTTTTTAGAGTTGATTTATCCTGTTAGCAATTATCAAATTATGTACTAACAGAATACTGATAGTCCTTGACCTGAATTGAATGTAAATTGAATAACAACAGTCTTACCTCAATTTGTAGAAAACATGACAATATTAGAATTTCTCTATTATTCTTTCTGTACATTTCACTGTCAAATCTATTTTACCAATTTGTGCTAATTTGTGAGCAATATCTAGCAGAGGAGTAAATGAATGAAAAAGTAGCAAATACTCATAGGAAAATTGCAGAACATGTAAACATTCTTAGTTACAGATTTTTCTGTTTAGACATAGTTGCTTTAATTTTATATACACAATTATAGCAATCATATTTTACTCCTTGTTCATTCCATAGGATTATGCACATTTCATATGTCCTTCTATTCAGCACCTAGAACAAAACAATATCTGGAAGCTAGTAGGTGCTCAATTTATATCCATTGAATGAATAAATAAGTGGCTAATTGCTTTATAGAACTATACTCTCCTAATATTTGTGGACCTGCCTGAGATGCAATGTAAAATGGTAAGAAAAATTAGCAGATGTACTGTAATAACAGATGTGAAGACTTAGTACATTATAGTTTTCTAATTGCAAATACTCTGAGTTTCTTACAAGGGAGGTGTAAAGCAGAACATTTAAGTACTTGAGCTTTAGAGTCACTGAGAGTGAGACTAATATCTAGTCTTGTTTGCCCTGGCTGAATGGGGTTAACATTACCATTTTATAGAATCTGAAGTTATGTACACTGGTGTTAGCATAAATTAAGACAACTTAATAGCAGCCATTATTGCCTTTGTTATTGTTCATTAAACATTATAGACACACCTGATTAGCTTTATGTATTTACTTAGTTTACCACAGATGTTTTTCTCAATAAAAATATGACTTTACTAAAATGAAATTCTAAATTGTGACAATAAAGTAATCAGCATATGTAACAACATCTACTGGACAGGGGCCCTGAAAACCATGACTTCCATAGTGCTTGTGATGCTTTTACAAATGAACTTGTGCTTTGAGTTGCAGTTATGATGCCTTCTGGAATTTGGTTCTACCATTCAGAGTGGCAGAGCTGTTTGAATGATTTCATATTTCTTCTCAATCACCTTGCTTCCCTTGTTAGTTTAATATTTTCTTTATTTCATTTTGGCATACTTTTGAATATAAGTAAATAAAAGTTGAAACAAAATAGCTAATTTTTTCATACTTCCAAGCTTCTAGATTTTATCCAGGTTAGGAAATGAAAGTATAGACATACTACAGTGAAATGCTACTATTCTGCTTTGAAGTAATGATAATATAGGTCCTGCTACTGAGAATGTTCAATTTGCAAACTGATAACGAATACTGCACTCATGAGAAAATGAAAAAGGGAATCTAAGAAGTTTCACAAGTCAGTAACAAGTATGTCATTCAAAAGTATTTAAGATGGTTACTAGTGAGTGACAATATTACCCTTTTGGAAGCAAAAGTAGACATGAAATGGAAGAAAAATGAAGTATGTATGCTTTGAAGGTTTTTTTTTTTTTTAAGTCAAATCAAATAGTCTTGAAATCCTCTTCCAAAAATTCTATGCTGAGACTTCACATTTCATATTTGTCCCTCTTCATTCAGGATAAATAATAGCTGCTAAAAAAAATGCATGCAGCATCTCTCTAACTTCTGCCCAGATAGCATGGGATAATTCACCCATGACCTCCAGTGTTCACCATAACCTCCAGTGTTCACATGTGGGTTAGCTGATAGAAGGTGTGGTCTCCAACTCTACAGAACTTCCCATTAATATAGTGGAGAGAGCACTGGACTTGGAGCCAGCTCTAAATGTTAGTTATATTTCTATGGCTTAAGTCTTATGAAATCTTAAATAAATCATTTAATCTGAGAATTTTTTCATATTCTACCAACACATAATAAAAATACCTACCATCATTATCTTAATTCAGTTTCTCTCTCATTTTCTTCTAACTAGATAACTACAATTTTTATGCCTCCTACACTCAAACTCATTTTATACCCTACTGCCAGAACAATTCTGAATAAGTCACTGTTTAATTTAAAATTATTTAATAGTACCCCAAATCATAAGGATCAATCCAATCTCCTCCATATATCTTCAGATGGCCTTTAGGACCTGGCCACTGTGATAACATTCTCTGTCACTTTTTGAGTGAGACCTGTGAGACCAGGCACCTTGAATTTCTTCACAGATCCTTGAATGTGCCATGCTCTTTCATGTGCCTGGATCTAGACATGTACATGCTTCCCTGACTGGAATACCATGTCTTACTTTTTCAAACCCTCCTTTGCTGAAAGGAGTTTTTGGAAGATATCTTTGATTCCCGTGGTCTGGATTACTTGGCTTTCTTTTGCCTCTAGGCAAAACAATTTAACATACAGTATTTTCAGAAATTTATTCAGCTATCCTTATCTATCTCTGCATCACCTGCACCCAGAGAGCTAATTATACCTTAAGAAAAGTCACACAATCAGGTCTGAAAATTTCACTTTGGGTTTTTAATCAACAGCCTGAGGTGGACTCTCAAAATTTCTTAGAAGTCCAATTATGTTTCCATAGAAAGGTCATTTTTTTTTCTCTTACAATGAGGACAATAGATAGTCATATAAATAAACTAAAAATACCTCTCTTCTTCTCTTCTATCTTAATACATCTCTTCTTATTCCTTTGGATTGCTTCATATTTCATGGAGAGCATAGAGGCCCTGAGAAGATAAAATATATCATAGTCTAGTACTCCATTTAGGCTTGAAATACACTCTCTTGTCTCATTCTCAAGTACTTTATTCTTTATACTTCTTTTTGGTTGTCTTCTTATTTTTTGTCAACCTCTCCCACAAGTCTGAAATCCTAATGTAGAGAGGCAATTTCTTTTGTCTCTGTGTTCCTGATAAATATTAATGGATCATTAACTATATGATAGACTTATAGTGGGTTGGGAAGATATGACTGTCTTCTTTCAAGGACTCTGCAGAGGCAAGAAAGGTAGATATTTAAACAATAAATAAAATAATATACAATATAGTTCTTGTAAAGCATGGTGTCAGGCAAATTTTGTTTTTAAGTTAACATTTAAGCTGAAATCTAAGAAATTCCTGGGAGCTATCCAGGCAAAGAAGTAAAATTGTATGGGCCCAGGGGAGGGACTAACATGTACAAATGTCCAAAGACCAAAGGGTACATGCACTATTCAAGCAATGGAAAGAAACAACATAATCTATACTGTATGTTTCAGGAGGAACTTAATCAGGTGTTTAGGATTGTGAGGTTCCCAGGGGCTAGAGAATTTAGATACTTATCTAAGATCAATGAAAACCTATTTAAAGATTTTAAGCATGAATTAACATACTCAGAATTTATATTTGAACAATTTTTCCCCCACAGGAATTGAATTGCTTGCATGAAAGTAAAAGCAAATTTGAATAGATCAAATACCAGGTTATTTCAATGGTCCAGGCCAAAGGTAATGACCCATCAAAATATGAAATTGGGAATCTTGAGCATATAGAGGGCAACTGATCCCATGGAAGTAAAGAATATTTTCCAAGGAGACCACACAAAAATGACAAGCAATATAAAACCATTCTTTATGGCACACTCACAAAGAGAAAACAGAGAAAGGAGAGTGTCCTATCAGGAGTCAATGTTTCTGAAACCTAGGGGAAAAATATGTTTCAATAATAAGAGATTAATCAGTAGGATCATATGGTTTCAAGAGAATCCAGAAGACAATAAAAAGAGTAATTGTACATAAAGAAGTGGTCAAAAGATCAAGTTTGGAAACACTCCAACATTTCAAGTTCAAGGAAATGAGGAAGAACCAACACCCTTCAGGGATATCAACTTATTGTGCTTATTGTGTACCTTTTCAAATGTTGAGTTGCAGCTGATCATGCTTATGAAGGCAAAGAAGATATGATATTCATCACCACAAGGGATTACTGAGGATAAATGGGATATGAGGTATGGAAATTACTTGCTATGATAGTTTTAGGCATTTTTACAAGTTTGATGTTATAAATTGGTATTAGTTCACTCATTGGAGGAAACTTAATTTCCTAAGAAATAATAATAATAAACAGTGTTTATTAAGCCCTTTTTATATTTTAAATTGGACTAAACTGTCCTTAAACTAGTCCTCGTTTTTTAACTGAGGAGAGACTATGTATTCTGAAAACAAATGGAATTATTTGAAACATATATAATACTTAAATGATGTGTTTTGATTTGATATAATAAACATGATAATTTGTTTTAGCCTTAATGAAAAATGAAATGGAAATTGTCCATTTTGGATAAGAAAGCTTGGTCAGATAAGAAAACATGATCATGACATGAGTGCTTATAAATAAACACACCTAAGAGATGATTCTTCAGTGATAATTTACCCTAAAATTCCCTCTAGATGTAATACAAATAACAAATTCAGTATCTCTGTTGCTAATAATCACTTAATTGTCACCACCTTCTCCTTTTTTCTTTAATAATTTTAACTTTTATTTTAGATATTGGAGTACACGTGTGGGTTTGTTACATGGATATATTGTGTGATGCTAAGGTTTGGCATACAGATTCCATTGGCCTGGTAGTGAGCATAGTACCTAAGAGGTAATATTTCAACCCATGTCTCCATCCATTCTTCCCCCTTAGTAGTGCACAGTCTCTATTTTCTCCATCTTTATGTCCATGAGTACCCAAAGTTTAGCTCCCACTTATAAGTCAGAATATGTGGTGCTTGGTTTTCTCTTCCTGCATTAATTTGCTTAGGATCATGGCCTCCAGCTGCATCCAAGCTGCTACAAAAGACATGATTTCATTATTTTTTAGGACTGTGTAGTATTCCACAGTGTATATGTACCATAATTTCTTTATTCAATCCACTGTTTATAAGCATCTGCATTGATTTAACATAATAGTACATGTGTCTTTTTGGTAGAACATTTTCTTTTCTTTTGGGTATATACCTGGTAGTGGGATTACTGAGTCAAATGGTTGCTCTGTTATAAATTGAGACATTTCCAAACTGCTTCCCACAGTGGCTGAACTAATTTACATTCCCACCAACAATGTTTAAGTGTTTTTTTTTTCTCTACAAATTGTTATCATCTGTTATTATTTGACTTTTTAATAATATTCATTTTGACTGGTGTAAGTTGGTATCTCACTGTGGTTTTGATTTGCATTTCTCTGATGATTAGTGATAATGAGCATTTTTTCATGTTGGTTGGCCACATGTATGTCTTCTTTTGAGAAGTGTCTGCTCATGTTTTTTGCCAATTTTTAATGGTTTTTTTTTTTTTGTTTCTTGCTTGTTGATTTAAGCTCCTTATGGATTCTGGATGTTAGATATTTGTTGAATGCATAGTTTCTGAATATTTTCTCCATTCTATAGTTGTCTGTTTACTCTGTTGATAGTTTCCTTTGCTGTCCAGAAGCTCTTTATTTAATTAGATCCCATGGGTCAATTTTTGGTTTTGTTGCAATTATTTTGGGGGACTTAGAAAAAAATTCTTTGTCAAGGCCAATATCTAGAAGGTGTTTCTTAGGTTTTCATCTACGATTTTTAAATAGTTTTAGGTTTTATGTTTAAATCTTTCATCCACTTTGAGTTAATTTTTGTATATGGTAAAAAGTAAGGGTCCAGTTTCAATGCTCTGCATATGGCCACTCAGTTAGCTCAGTACTATTGATTCAATAGGGAGTTCTTTCCTCATTGCTTGCTTTTGTCAGCCTTGTGAGAGATCAGATGGTAGTTGGTATGTGGTTTTATTTCTGGGCTCTCAATTCTGTTTCATTGTATCTGTTTTTGTACGAGTACCATGTTGTTTTGGTTACTATAGCCTTAAAGCATAGTTGACATCAGGTATGTTTGGAGAGTATAGGCCAGGATTATAGTCCAGGATATCTTTCTGCATACTAACAAAATGGTGTGCCTATGTGGTCAGGCTTAATAGAAAATGCTGCTAACCCACACATCTATGGTTTATATGTTCTTAGGCCAATGTTAACCAGATGCCCCTGACATTCTTGAGCCAAACAAACAACATAACAAAGCAGCTATGCCAAAGAAGTAGAAAGACATTAGAGAGATCCTTGAGGAAAGAGTCCCAGTTTCATATGTGCTAACATTTCAACATGAACATTTCTAAAATATATAGTTCCGAGGCCACTTGGGACCAATATGAATTCTCTTAGAATGAGGTGGATTTCAAAACCTCATCCAAATGGGAGAAAAGATAGTTTACCAGTACATCAAATTTTTGATAGTTTTGCACAGCTTTAAGCCAGCCCAATGTAACACCTTGCTAATACCACATAGTAACTATATTAGAATCACTTAATAAAACAATTGCTTTTAAAATACATTAATAAATGATCAGTTTAGAAAACAGCTGAACACAGTTTTTTTTCTTCTGTAGTAAGAGTAGCTTCACTATAAGCATCTTGGTAAAACACAGTTCTCCCATCTGCAACAAATTAATGTGAATTAGATGTTAGTAGTCATATTGCCTTTTGTCTATTCTCGGTGCACAAAACATACAATACGAAGTGAAGGTAAATAAGATGCCCTGCCATTCTCTGTATGCTAAGAAGCTCATTCTGTTAAATAGATTGCAGTGCACCCTGGGAAATATTGGTTCTGTGCCTGCAGTTCTATTTGTTCAAGCAGCTCATCTTGAAAGCCTGCCCAACCTCAGCTGTAGACTTGGAAGATACAAAGCAAGCAATTTGGATTTTCCAAATCATCAGTCCCTGCAAAAGGCAAGAAGGAGTCCAGTAACAATAAAGACTCCTTTAATTCTTAAGTAATCAAGCCCCATGGGACTAGGATCATCTGAAGAAACTCAGCCTCTTCTGTAAGCTCACTTAAGTGTGTGTGTGTGTGTGTGTGTGTGTGTGTGTGTGTGTGTGTCATCTCCATAAGGGTGACTGAAAAATGCTTGCTATCATTTCCCAACATCTGTGCCTACTGCTGCCTTTCCAACAGAAACTTCCAGATTTTGTGTCACAGCTGTGGTTAAGCTCACAATTGGCATAGCAAGAATTCTCCCCCTCATTTATACTGCATAAAGCTTCCAGTACTGGCTCTAAGAGTTCAAAGCCTTTCACAAAAGTAAATCTTCACAGGCAGTGCCATGATGTCTTCAAAAGGATTTAACAACAACCACAAATCTAGTCAATCTTACATGAAGGTAAGGTTCATACAAATTAAATATAATCACAAATTGTATAATTTTTTGCAAAGCAATGCAAACTGAGGTAATATGCCTAGAAATATTATTTGGTGGGACTTACATCTATGTTTGATAAGGTAACAGTTATTTTAGGTAGGCACATTTTTTCCATTTCAATATATATTAATAGAAAAAATTCTACTACCATATAACAAGACTACTGAGGACAACCTTTATTTTTAGGATTTCATAAATTTGATTCAAGTCTGGATTAGTAAGAAAAAAATAAATTTGTCCTGCTGTGTGTTAAGACATATCAAGGACATGTTAAATTATTTCAAAATTGATTTTTGAAGAAACATATTTAGAAATTTTTAGGTGTGTTTCTGAGAAAACATTTTTTAAAAGTGAGAAATTGTTGTTATATATGTAGATTACATCCAGATAATTACTTGACATTAACCCAGAGTCTATGAAAAAACAATCGAGAAAATAAACACTAGGCACTGAAAATAATTTGGCCAGTACACAAAAGCACTTAGTTAAAATAATTACTCATTTATACTAATAGCGCACCTGATTTTAAAATAAACTCACCAATTAAAACCCGAAGTAAAGGGTGAAAAGTTAAATCACTACTGATAAGGTGTATATTACACAAGCCATGATAGGTTCCTCACCTTCATTACTATAGGTGGGGTTACAAACCATGCCTTTTAGGTCATTTTTTTGCTGGATTCTCCATGGTTTTAATACAGCGATAAGCATGTCAAAAACTGGAAGAATCTATTTCTAAAACTCTCTGGATAATCTTAAACATCTTACATATTTTATTTATTCTATCATTTTTTTACCCTTCCCTTATTTAAGAAATTTGTTTGCATTTGCAAATGATAAATATAAAAATTGCTGAATATATTGAGGAAATTTTTTCTTAATTGAGCTATTGGTAAATTTCAAACATGTAAACTGACTCTGTGCAAAGCATTTTGTTATATATGCTAGGAGAGTTTTTAAGAAAAATCAAGCTTATATCTAGCCTTCAAGCAGTGTAAAGTCTGGATATAGTGGAAAATAATCATACAAATTATTTACATATGAAAATGCATAAAAAGGTTCAGAATTTTGAGGGTGGCCAATTCATGTTTTAGAAAGTTTATAGACTTTATAGTACTAATTACCATGTCCAAATCACATACATTCTATGACTGTCAGCTATGTAATTGTGGGAAGGTTAGTGAACATTTATCTCTTTAATATGGAGTGTCCCTCCTCTTGTTTTGTGTAGAAGCTCTTCCTGTGATTTATGGTGCAGGCTGGCAGTCTTCCTAAATTAGTGTTCCTAGGAACTGGAATGGGCACGTAACCTACTCTAGGCCAAAGAGAATAATTCTGTAATTTTTTTTTCTAAATCTGTTGGGTCTCTCTTTTTTTTTTAACAGAAAAGATACTATTAGGATTATAATCATAACCACTTAAAAACCTTGATTGCAAAAAAATAGGAATAACTATATAGCCAGTGTTTCAAAAGGAAGAGAAGGAGAGGATCCTGGCAATGCGTAGGTCTCTGGTTACAGTTTATTTCTAAGCTAGTTTTCTTCAACTTTTCATAAAGTTTAGTAATGTGAAACAATTCAGTTACTCTTTTTTTGCTTTGTCAGGCTTGCTTGACTCATGTTTTTGTCACTTCTACCCATAAAACCTTGACTAATACAGGCACATGACTTACAACTCCTGATTACGATAACTTCTGTTTTATTCTTAAAGTTAATATTGAAGAAAAAATACACACATACTTATTTTTTAACTTAAAAACTCTACTCACTTTGAGAGGTGAAGGCGGGCAGATCACCTGAGGTCAGGAGTTTGAGACCAGCCTGGCTAACATGGTGAAACCCCGCCTCTACTAAAAATACAAAACTTAGCCAGATGTGATAGCAGGCATCTGTAATCCCAGCTACTTCGGAGGCTGTGGTAGGAGAATCACTTGAACCCAGGAGGCGGAGGTTGCAGTAAGCCAAGATCATGCCATTGCACTCCAGCCTGGATGAGAGGAGCAAAACTCTGTCCCAAAAAAAAAAAAAAAAAAAGAAAAGAAAAGCAAAAAGCAACACTACTAGCAGGAAAAATAAGGTACAATGAATAACTTCCAAATAACTACCAAGAAATAGAAACAGATTCAAAAAAATAAACAGAATCCATGTAGTAAAATGATGTAAAAGATCACAAGGAAACACAATGGAAGGACAAAAATCAGAAATTATATGTCAAGATGACAATGGTAAAACCAAATATAAACATTTTAATATAATTGCAAATCAGTAACACAACTGGCCAAAAAAGAAAATCTTAGTTTGGTAAAGTAGTGAATTTTGATAAAAATATTTGTCTGTCAAAAGCTACTAATATTATAGAAATTAAATCAAAGGGGGTAAATATACTAAAATTCACTACTGCATTCTATGCACGTGAAAGTTATTTAAAATATGAGTTTAATATGATTAAAATAATTGGATTTACCACCCCACTAAAGATAAAGATTTCTATTAAAGAAACAAAAAAATACAAAATTTCTTCTGAAATAAAATTCCTGTGTTGGTTCTTTAAGTAGAAAAGAATACCATTAACATGTAAGAGAGTTTAATTTCTGTAAAAAGAGATGGGATGTGATAGGATCAATTACACGTTTTCATAATGTAAGGACAAATTCCTGTAGGGTAAATCTTCTAGCACTCCCAGGGTATTAGTAAATGATGCTTTTTGTACAGAGGCCGTTGGAGTCCATTCCAAGAGTTTAAGGATTTACAAAATATACTAGTGCTACTTCAATAAACCATTTAAAAAAATTTTCTAATTTTTTGCCTCAGTTTTCCAGAAAACTAAGAATTAAATAATAATTAATGATGAGGAATATCACACAGTATCAATTGCGTAGTACCACAGCCTTCTCACAGTGATTCCCTTTCCTCTTCAGTGTTCCTGAGGCATAGATTCTTTGTGTTTTGTGGTTCTAACTCCTTCACTATAGTTGATTGGTCATATGATAGTCACCTGACTCAATTTAGGCAAAATAACAGTGTTTGAACTGGAAGTACCAAAGGAAAGATTCAGCCCCTCTCTAGTAGAGAAAGTCATGAAACAGGACCAGATTTGTTGACTGAATTGTTTCATCATTTTAAGGAGGAAGCCAGTATATGATATGAAGAAAAAGAAAAAAAGAAGGGAATAAAAAGTGAGAGTCCAAGTGTCTTTCAAGTCCCTCAAAACTCAACTATACCCCTGTATTACCAACACTTTGGTGAGACTATATAGTATCCTGTTGATAAAGTTCCCTTTACATCAAAGATAGTTAAAGCTTTGATGTCTCTCCACAGAGTCCTGCCTAATACAGGTGTTGCAAAGGAAGACTCTAAAATGTGGACTGGCTGAGGCGAGTTGTGATAAGATCTTCACTTATCTTTGTTGACTAAAGCATAGACAGCCAGTCCTAGCAATGGAATGTATTTTACCATCTGGGGCATCATCATCCTGCTGGTAATTGTTATACAGAAGATACATATCAAACTAGTCCCATTTGGGCTAACAAGGATTTTCATTTTCTTGGTTTGAGATTTCATGCCAAAAATGTGTTCAATGTAAAGTGTTACTCTAAACTCAAATTCTTACTTTTTCATGTTGACCCTGGGTATGTTAAAGGTAATAGGGCCAGAAATCTGTATCATAATTATTCCAGCACCAATTTTCTTGAAAAAATAAAAAGAGAGGAGAGATGAAGAGAAAAAAAGGAGAGGAAAAGAAAAAGGAAGGATCAGAAAATAGAAAATATCAGAAAAAGTGACAAATAGAATCTTCCACAAGTAGTGGATATAAACCATGAAGCAGATCATGTAGACAGGTTTAAATTCCGATCATTTATTTAAAACTACTTTTTAACCTTTATTTTTGTGAAAACTAGCATCTTTTTTTTTTTTTTTTGGTTGAGACAGAGTCTTGCTCTGTCGCCAGGCTGGAGTGCAGTGGTGTGATCTCAGCTCACTGCAACCTCCACCTCCTGGGTTCAAGCGTTTCACCTGCCTCAGCCTCCCAAGTAGCTGGGACTACAGGTGCATGCCACCATTCTGGCTAATTTTTTGTATTTTAGTAGAGGTGGGGTTTCACTATGTTGGCCAGCATGGTCTCAATCTCCTGACCTCGTGATCCACCCACCTTGGCCTCCCAAGTGTTGAGATTACAGGCGTGAGCCATTGCACCCAGCCCATTTTTTTTTTTTACTGGCAACTTTGAGAAGAATACAAATTGTTTTAATGACCTCTGGGTGAATGAAGATGCAGATTACATTGGTAACATATTTGTCTGTCAAAAGCTACTAATATTATGGAAATTAAATCAAAGTAATTAAAGCCATCACCTAACATACTTGACTTAATCATTTTGCAATATAAACATACAAAACATCACATTCACCTCATAAATATGTAATATATATTATATACAATTATTTTTCAATTAAGATAAAAGTTAATAAAAAATAAAAATTTTAAAAGTTACTGGCAGTGCAAGAATATTCTAATAAATTTATACTTTAATTATTGAGACTTTAAAAATGTTATCCAGAAAAGTTAATAGAACAGTTTTTGTAGGACTATATTTTTACCATTGTAATTTGTTTGGATTTCACAAGATTCCTCTCATAAAGACATTTGCTCATTTGGGTAGTTACATGTATTGGTTATAATTCCATTATTTTCTTCAGCCTTCCTCCAATAGCTTTTAAATAATTTGTTGCCACTTTTAACAAATTTTGAGTGAGGGAGAGATTTTACACACACACACAAACACACGTACATTCACGCAAAAGTAGTGATTTATAACTACAGAAATCTTAATGACAAATATTCAGTATTTTATAAATTAAAATATTTTATTCTTACTTTGACTTATATCACCATAGATAATCATAGTCAGTTTCTTCTTGCTCGGTAAGACCAATATGATTAATAGTTTTTCTTAAAACTGAAGGCTGGAATGAGGCCAGAACCAATAATTTATTCTTGTTTTTTTTTTTTTTTTTTTTTTTATGTAGTGAATAGGAATAATGTCAAGAATGTTTCTATATTTCTGGCATACGGTCATTCTCTGAGGTAAGGACTACTCAAAAAAGACAGGTTGTAGGAGAGGAGGTGATGGTATGGATATGTAGGGTTATTTGAAATAGTTGGTGGGTCTCATGAACGTGATCACATTCATTCAATTTACTGAGTCCTTCTCTACTAAATATATGATCATATGTAAAGTAAAATATTTTATATTCTTTAATAAACCATGACCTTGTCTAGCTCCTGTTCTTGGTTCCACAGGCAACACAGTGTTGAATTTTAACTCTTTTTTAAAAATATATTTGTATATATATCTTATAAATCCTAAGGTTTGAGGTTTAAATAGGCTCAAACAGGGATATATTACTCTAGTTGTCCCAGTAGTTTATACATATAAAAAAGGAATAAAAGAAAAAATAAGTGGAAACAATCACAAGTCCTGTTGTACATAGGACATGGGAACTGTAGAAGCAGAATCACTTATTTGGTCTTTTTGGTGGTCTGTGAGGAAGAAATGGAGAAGACTTATTTCCAAGGCAATTAACTTGATTTGCCAAATCCTAGCTATAAAATAAAAAAAATGCTATTATAGCCATATGAAAAATGCAAAGTTTCCTACAATGACTATATAGTACTGGGGTAAAAGAGTGGATGGGTTCAAATCCTGGGTCTGTGACTCATTATAGTTTGTGACTCATTCAAGATTGTGTCTAACAGCTCTATGTCTCTTTTTTCTTATCTGTGAAATGAGAATAATAATCATACCCATTCTATAGGGTTGTTTTGAAGACACAATATAATAACGTAAGTAAAGTGCTTGAACTAGCACACAGAAAGTACTCTAAAACATAGAGAATGGAATTTTTCCCCTTGGTATTTGCAATAATAATTTTAAATTATATAGTTAAAAAGAATTTGGCTCAGCAATAATCTTATTATACTCAGCCAATGAGAGTAATATTTCTTTAATTAATAAGTGTACACAAATGTGTTTTAACCAAAAAATACGTGAAAAGTTTCCTATAGCCATACATGCTAATATAAATATTTAACAACTGACCAGCCAGAGCCCATGCTTCCCTGATCTCTAATCCCCATACCCCAAAACTACCTGTCCTATCCCTCTGCTGAGACCACCATGATATAAAACAACTTCTCACAATAATACTTTTGACACTATGAACAATTTCCATCTTTGTAAGAGTGCCCCATACCTGGTGGTGGTAAGGCTCTTTGGAATAAACTGGCGTGAATATACTGATCAAATTTTATATGCTGAGAACTTAGTGAGGATACAGAGTACACTTGAAGATGGCAGCACACTGTGTTCATAAAGCATGAGATCAAATTTGGGGCCTGAGTTTTGAGGTATGAGATAATACAGAATTTACCTTGCTACCTATTTTTATAAATAAAGTTTCACTGGAACACTGTTATACCCTTCCCTTTATTCCTTATCAATGGCTGTTTTCAAGTTATAATAGCAGAGTTGAGTAGTTGTAATAGAGACCACCACACTGTCTAAAAAGCTTAAAATATTTATTATCTGGACATTTACAGAAAAAGTTTGCAAAACCCTACTTCAAGCCATCATAGAAATGTTCTTGTTCTGTGTCTTAAACTGAGAAGGTACAGTCCTGAGCTTATAATTTTCTTTCTGGAACTTTCCAGTGCAAACTAAATCAACTATATCAAGTGTTTGAGAAATTCATTTTCATATTACCGTAACCATTTACATTGTTATCAGTAGGCTCTTTGGTAAACACAGATGATAATTTAAGCAACTTTTTATTTTTGCCACTATATACCAGCAGTCACATTTTCCATTGGTAGTGGAATGCATTAAAACTTAATTAGGCAAAATATCCTAAATCCAAAAATCAAGATTCAATTTCTTGGGATAGCTCCTGGAACCAAGTCTTTAATCAATCAAGGTCTAATTAAGAAAACAGAAATGACTAAGTATTTCAAACAGAGGAAATGAAATAAAACGAATTGCTCATAAAGACGTTTAGAGAGCTAGAGGACAAACAAGAAGTAAGTAAGTTATTAGAAAAATTAATCACCAAAGAAAAAATACGTTCAGTATATTTATATGTGTCACTGAGCTGATGGTGATGGAATTAAGCTACCTAAGATCCCACATTCAGAGGAGCTTCAGCTGTAATGATCACAAGCACTGCCATAGCCTGGAGGAAATGACTTATCCCTTTCTACCACCCTCATCAGAGGGTGTATGCCTCTGATGTGCCTTAAGTGTATCACAGCATCAGAGCCTAATGGAAGCTACCTGGTAAGAAAGTCCTGGAAATGTACTTTCACAGGCTTCCCACTAATGCGTGAAGAAAGCCACTGTAAGCTGAATGTGAACTCATGGAACTGAGTGACAATGGATACGATCTGGCACAAATTCTACTTTTTCTATATATTTGACTTAATAAAGATGCCAAGTATAGTTTTAAAAATCTTTAAATTGTGGATATTATCTAAACTTAGCATGTGATTTATATATAAAATATTATAATAACCATGTCTGTCATATAGTGTTCTATATATCGTTTTTATGATAGTTGTGCTGATGTGGTTGTTTTTACTGCTGTGTTTTCTCTTTCTTCAACTGTTATGATTTGGGCATTTTCTCTCATGGATTGAACCTCCAAATTCCTTATCTTTTCTATGTTCTATTTATTTCATTTTCTTATGATGTGTGGGAAAAGTCCTCAATTCTATCTTCTCACCACTCCACTGAGTTTTTCATTTCATTGTCATATGTTTAATTTCTAAGATGTCTTTTCTTTCATTTTCCTTTTATAGTATCCTGATCTTCTTTCATTATTGCATTTTCTCTCTTAAGCCCCTGAAAACAAAGTTTTCTTCAACCTGTTGATTTTTGTTTTATTCCCTGTCTTTCGTATTTTCTCAAACATCTAAGTGACCCTTGATTGTTTGCTTCTATTTGAGCATGGTATATAAAAGGGCTGACAGTTCTGGGTGCATGGTAGAGTGTGCCATCTGTGGTTACTGCTGCCGTATTGCCTGCCTGGCCTTCACTATTAGAGAATTTTATTGTCATAAAATTTACGTCCCTTCCTCAAGCCAGTCAGATTCTTCAGAGATCTTTTTTTTTAATATACTTTAGAAAATACTCACATAGCTGCCTAAATTTTCAGGGACAAGCTTTGGCAGAAAGCTGGAAATCTCAGTATTCAGCATGTAAGATTTTACTTCGTTTTCTGGTTTTGGTACAAAATTTCCACCTTAAACACTGTCCTATATCCTCAGGTATAAAGAGTCATTTCAGAGAATGAGCTTTGTTTTCTGCCAAGATGGTGAAGGACATTTCCAGTTGCATGCAGTAAAGAGTTAAACAATTTCCTAAATTGACTTTAAATCTAGCTCCTATTTTTATTTCTATCTTTATCTACAGATATCTAGTGCCACCAATTCCTGAAGATATAGAGAATTCTGCAGTTTCTTTCTGGCTTCCCAATGCCTGCCAAAGATTTATTAGTAGTTTCTATTTTATTTTTTGCTTTTAACATTCATCCATCTGCTTTCCACTTTCCTAAATGCATTGTTTTCTTTCTTGTGCTCTTTGTCCTCATTGACTTTTTAAATTAAGGATTTGGGAGACGGTATAAGTTAAATGCATATGCTAAATCTGCCATCTTTAACTATAGGTTTCCAATAGACTATATTTTAGGTCTCATCTTCAGTGGACATGTGGGTTGGTGGGTGTGTAATGTGAGTCTATGTGGTTCACAGTACTTGTCAATATTGATAACTACCTCCTTCTTAAAACAGCTTTCTTACAGCAACAAATTTTAAGGAAAAAGAAGTGTAGATGTAACTGTATTTGTCAACTCTGCCAGTTTCCAAATTTGGAGAGACTCAGTAATCTTATGTTTAGGTTTCTGAATTCAGGAGTGAAATGCCTCTCTTAACAAACCACTCTTTCTTCCATGTCTACTTGCAAGCTGACAAGCTCCAGTCAGAGCTCATTGCTTCTTTCAAAACTTTTTAAAGCTCAAAAACAAATATATACCAAATTCCGGATTTTACCTATCATTTTCCCTAAAATACAGTCTACAGTCTGTGTCCCAAATAGAGCTGCAGAACAAAGTTTATCAGATATCTTTTCAGCCCAGAGTGGCTGGATACGTATACTAGACTAGTTTTACATTTTTCGTTCTGTTGTTTTCAGTATCTAACTCTAGTACTAAATTCTACATAAATTAAGATTAGATTTGTCTGCTCAGAATATAAAACTCTACCAAACAGTGGCTTAAACTAATTAGTAGGTTATTTTCCTTATAAAAAAAGAACCTAGAGATAGATTGTCCAGAGCTCCTTCATGCCATTGGGAACTCAGGTTTCCTCCAGCTGTTTCTCTGTCATCTTTGATCTGACACACTGAGATTCTGTCCTCATGGCTATATCATGAACATGAGCTCCAGTAAACAAGTATATATTTCAACAGGAAGAAGGGAAGACCAAAGTACTAAATGTGTGGATGCTTGCTAAGTCTAATCGTATCTTAATCCATTTGTAATGCTATCACAAAATACCACAGGCTGGGTCATTTATAAATAATAGAAATGTATTTTTTCACAGTTTTTAAGGATGGAAAGTTCAAGATCCATGGACCAACACATTTCATGTCTGGTGCAAGATCTCTTTCTGTTTTATTGATGCGACCTCTTGCTGTGTCCTCACGTGGCAGGAGAGATGGAAGGAACTGGCAGCTCTCTGAAGCCTCTTTTATAAGAGCATTAATCCTATTCATGAGGGTGGAGCCCTCATATCCTGAACAACTCCCCAAGCCTCCACCTCTCAATACCAACACCTTTGGCTTTAAGTTCCAAGGTATGCATTTTAGAGAGATAAATACACTCAAATGATAGCAAATCCACTGTACTGTAAAATTACCCAAATACTCCACTCAGCAATTTCTATTTATTTCTCTTTGGCTCGGAAGATTGTTACTCTAGACAAAATCAAAGATCTTATAATAAAAAGGAAAGGACTGTCTTATCTCCTAACTGTACTCACTGTTTCCTCTCTTGCCCACCCCAATTCATTTTCCACTCAGCAGTCAGAATAAGCTTCCTCAAAGAAAATCTTATCATATCCGTCCTCTTATGAAACTCTTCAATGCAATCCTATTGAACTTAGTATAAAAAAAAGTTCAAAGTTGTTAACATAGCTATCAGAAATTGCATAGACTGTCACCTGCTTCCCTCCAAAGCCTCATTTCTTATCACTGCTTCCCCTGCCCTCCAAGCCTCTCACACATGGGCCTCCTGTGATTCAGTTATGTGAAGCCAGCATGCTTTTGCCACCCTCCTTGATTTTCACACATGCTGGTCCCACTGCCTGATAAATTTCTGTTCTCCTCCACCTGAATAACAAGTGATCTTTGAGATATCTATTTAGATATTATTTACCTAGAAGAATCTTCCCTAACTTCCCAAATTAAACAAAGTTCCTCAGTTCAATTGCTATTGACTTCTTTATTTCTCATTTACAGCAGTTGTAAAAGTGAGTAATGATTGCTTTTTGTTTTATGCCTGAAATAATTTTATGGAATCTTGCTTGTGTCTTCTAAGAATCTAATAGAAAAAGAGAGTAACATATACAGCTAGTTTTTTATATAATTTGTACACACACACACACACACACACACACACACACACACACACACACACACATTTCATACGTCAAAAGTTGCCTAAGAAAGTTGTAATTCTGTGAGATCTTTATTTATTCTCAATTATTGCCGAAGCAAGAGTTCAGTCACCATGCCTTTAGTCCGGTCCAAGTTGTCACTGATCCATGATCTGTGACGTGGCCATTTTTCTTCCCCTGCTAGCCTGCTTTCTGTTACAAAAGCTTTGCAAAGCAACAGTATTGGGAAGTGGTGTTTGAACAGGGTGTACCCAGTGGGTCTTCTTCTTGCCCAGTCCTTGTCCCTGTTCATTTTTTTCAAGGCTGGTGTGAATTACAACTGAGCCACATTTTTGTTTCTGAATCCTTTCTCAGCTTTGGAGTCCTCCATAAAGATAAATTTAAAGCATTTACAAATCTTCTCTGAGGGCTTCTTTTTTGACCAAGATATAACTCTGCTTATTTAAGGGTCTAATTTCAACCTACTGCTGCTGTGAGGTTAAATCCAACTTTCACCAAAGGTTTTCTGGAACATAAATTCCCCCTGCTACATAAGTGAGAAAGAGCACATACTGTGTGAAATCATCTTTGGTTTTGCTAACAGGTTAGGAACTAGAGTAAAAAAGGTTGGAGTAAATCTCACACAATCGATCAACCTTTTGGATTACATTGTACGTTCATAGACTATCTTACCTATTTTATGTCCCTAGAGATGAGGGAAAAAGAGAAAAATCCTAATAACAATAATATATTTATTTATGTTTCTCCATTTTAAAGAATGGTAATAATAAAATTCTTACTATTTAAAATGTACTTTATTTAAAAGTTACTTAAATGCTATTTATTTAAAAATAAAGTTTTTTAAAAGTCAAAAATTATTAAATAGGTGTATTTTGAAGAACTCATGGGTTTGTTGTCTTCCATATAAAAATTATGCCCGAGGCATCATAAAACTATAAATTAGATTCTTCTGTAATTATTAGAATTAATCTTTTCTAGCTGGTGGAACCACAATATTTTGTATTTTTAGTACAGCCCCAATCACATATTACTTGTGGAATTTTTTGTTTGCATGCCCATCTTCCCAAACAGATTGAAAAATCTTTGAGTGCAGAAATATAGTGGACACTAAAATTTTTGTTGAGTTGATGAATTTCAAAAAGTATATCAGAGCAATTTAATTAGGTACATATCGTTGTTGTTGTTGTTTTGAGATGAAGTCTTGCTCTGTTGCCCAGGCTAGAGTGCAGTGACACAACCTTGGCTCACTGCAACCTCCGACTCCTGGGTTCAAGCGATTCTCCTGCCTCAGCCTTCCTAGTAGCTGGGACTACAGACATGCATCATCACATCCGACTAATTTTTGTATTTTTAGTAGAGATGAGGTTTTGCCGTGTTAGCCAGGATGTTCTGGAACTCCTGACCTCGGGTGATCTGCTTGCCTTGGCCTCCCAAAGTGCTGGGATTATAGGTGTGAGCCACAGCACCCAGCCTAATTAGCTAAATATTGTATATGTTTTTCTTAGAAAGCCACAGTTCATTGAAAAATATTTCATAAATTACAAATGACACCAACAAGCCATTCGCTTACTACTTTACTTATATAAAAACATAAAGCGATGATTGTTTAAATCCTGTAAGTCTACCCAGTACGAAATGTTACAAAAAAATGTAAAATGTAGTACCAAATGTCTCAGAAAATTGTTAAATATAAGGACAAATATTGTACAGAGAATTTGATAAATGGGAAGCTATGCATTATCTATAGTAATTAGTATATTGCAAATTTCTTAGGCTTTATTTCTCTTTAGAAAGTTTCTGAAAGTATTTTTGGTATTACTGGAGAGTGTACATTTAAAAGCTCCTCAGAAGTCCTTAATACTCCAGAAATATAGATGTCAATGTACACCTCTCTCAAATTGTACTTGTTACCATGAACAGAAGATTGTGAAGGTACAATCATTTGCTTATTGATCTATAAGAATGGTTTGAGTCCATATTAAATAGACCTCAATGCCATAATGTACATTTTAAAATTAAAAATATTAATATTCAAATGTGAGGGAATTATTTTAATAGTAATTTTTTAATTTTTTACAAAATCATATTCCCAAAATATTTTTGGCTTTCAAAATTGAAGAAAATAATGAAAATCCTATTGATGTTCATTTGTCAAATTATATGTACATATTCAGTTTAATGTCACAAATTCCATACCTTTCTCATTTATAGGAGGAGGTATAAAATATTTTACTGATTTTTCTGTTTTTCTAGCCAATTCATTTTTTACATATTTGTAATTAAAACCAATCTTATTTGTATATGTGGTGAATGTAAATAAGATTTAGATCCACATCCATTGTAATATGGATCTTAGAACATAAAATATTCCTACTGTATTTGAAAGCAACAAAAAAGGGCACTTAATCATACTTTGTCTATACCAGCTTCTCACTATCGAATCTTGATTGCTACTTTGCCCCACAACAATTATTGCTAGCGTTGGTATAAATTTTGCTTCATACTTAGGGAATCTTCATATTATTCATCCATCTATACTAGGTTAATACATAAAAATTGAAATGGAAGGATGAGTCTTCAAGTTGGCTGACTAGAGGCATTTGACACTCACCCTCTCCACAAAGAACTAAAACAGTGAGTAGATAATCACACTCTGAATAGCGTATCTATGTAAGAACACTGAATTCAGAAAAGAAGTGATAGGAATATAAATATGTTTCTTTGCTGCATATTTATATAAGCCTTACCGCAAGAGGCAAAGAAATTGGGATTGTGTGGGTTGGGCCTCCAGAAGAGAGACTAAATGGAGCCTATTCAAAATCCTCAGATCTGATTTGTACTTGAAGCATCTGATGTTAAAAAAAAAAAAAAAAAAAAAAAAAAAAAAAAAAAAAAAAAAAAAAAAAAGAAGTGATAGGAAACACCTTAGGCAGATAAGTAGACAGAATTAAGGCAGTTTGCCCAGTCAGAATCATCACAGCCTTCTATAATTGTAGCCATAGAAAAGCTTCCTCCATTCTTTCAACTGATATAGGAGCTACCTGGTGTCTGTGTGACAGCAGTGCTTCAGAGAGAGAGCTCATGTTGAGTCTCATACAACCCTGAGACACACAGCTGCATCACACATCACCTTGAGAGCTCACAACCCACCAGACTGCATCCTGTCCTGGGGCCTAACACACCTGTAACTCCACATCCTTAAAATCCCCTGTGTCCAACTGGAGGGCTTAAATGGTGAGATACCCTACTACTCAGCAGTGTAGTAAGGTCCTTAGTACTCTAGCCCACAGAGTGTCCTAAGCTCCAAGGTATGGGTAATGCATCACACCAGTAAGGCTGGCACTGAGTTGAAGGGAGTCAAAGGGTGTGCTTCCCAGAGCCTGAAAGCTGCCTACCTGTGGCCACTGCCAAGTACAGAAATTCTGCTCTCATTGGCATCAAGGCCACAGCACACTTGCACTTGCTCTGTGGATGATGAAAGGAAAAAAAAAAAGAAAACTGGCAGCTAAGAATACTATACCCAGAATAATTGTACTGCATAAATGCAGTAAAAATAGTCTTTCCCAGGCTAGAAAAACTTGACAAAATTTATCACCTCTGGTGGCATCCTTCAAGAAATGTTTAATCAAGTCCTATAACTGGAAGAAAAAAAGAAAAGAACATCTAGTATCATAAAACCATGAACATATAAAACACAATGGTAGAGCAAATAAATGAGCAAGACAAAGGACTCAAATGTTATCAATACAGAGGAATTCCAAACTGCTATAATAAATGATGAGAGAAGAAAAGGAACAGAGGATATATAAAAACAACCAGAAATCAATTAATAAAAGGACAGGAATAAGTCTTTGCATATCAAAAATAATCTTGAATATAAACAGATTAAATTTTCCACTTAAAAGATATAGACTGTCTGAATACATATTTTTTTAAAAAATGACACAACTATATGCTTCCTACAAGCAACTCATTTCATCTGTGAAGACACAGAGACTGAAAGTAAATGGAGGGAAAAAGATATTGCACACAAACAGTAACCAAAAGTGAGTAGAAGTAGCTTTACTTATATCGGATAAAACATACTTTAAGTTAAAAACATTAAGAAGAGACAAAGAAGGCCACTATACAATGACAAAGAGATCAATTTAGCAAGAGTATATGATAATTCAAAATATATATGCACCTAACACTGGAGCACCCCAGTAAATAAAGCAAATATTATTAGATCTAAAGGAAAACATAAATTTGAATACAAAAATAGTTGGGGACTTCAACACCCCACTCACAGCATTAAGCAGATAATCTAGAGAGAAAACAAAAAAAACATTGGATTTAAACAAGACTGTAGAGCAAATGGAACTAACAGACATTTATAGAACATTTTATCAAATAGCTGCAGAATACGTATTCTTCTCATCAGCAAAAGGAAAATTCTCTAGGATTGTTAGGCCACAAAACAAGTCTCAACAAATTCTTAAAACTGAAATCATATGAAGTATCTTCTCAGAAAACAATAGGATAAAACTATAAGTAATTATCAAGAGGAACTTTGGAAACCATACAAATACATAGAAATTAGACAAATACATGCTCCTAAATGACTATTATGTCAATAAAGAAATTAAAAAGGAAATTTTTTAAATTATTGAAACAAATGAAAATGGAAACACAACATAACAAAACCTGTTGAATACAATGCTAACTGGAACATTTATAGCAATAAGTACCTACATCAAAGTAATAGAGAAATTTCACATGAACAATCTAACAGTGCACCTAAAGAAACTAGAAAAACAAAACAAACCAAGCCACAAATGGTAGAAAAAAAGAAAGTATAAAGAGTAGAACAGAATTAAATGAAATAAAGACTAAAACAACAATACAAAGGATCAACAAAATGAAATACGAGTTTATTGAAAAGAACAAAATTAATAAATCACTAACTAGATAACCAAGAAAATAAGAGAGGAGACTCAAGTGAAATCAGAAATAAGAAAGGAAACATTAGAACTGACACAACAATAATACAAAAGATAATCAGAGATTATTATGAACAACTATATGCTAAGAAACTTGAAAACCTGCAGAAAATGGATCAATTCCTAGACACATACAACCTAACATGGTTGAATCACAAAGAAATAGAAAACCTTGACAGATCAATAATTGGTAACAAGGTTGAATCAGTAATACAAAGTCTTTCAACAAAGCAAACCCATAACTGATGGCTTCACTACCAAATTCTACCAAACTTACAAAAAAAATCACCAATTATTTTCAAATCATTCCAAAAAAAATGATGAGAAGGAGATTCTTGCTAACTCATTCTATGAAACCAGAATTACTCTGATATTAAAGCCTTAAAAGGACATAACAACAAACATAACAGGCCACAAAAAATTCTTGACAACATACTAGCAAATTGAATCATCCCATAGCACATCAAAAAGATAATACACCATGATCAAATGGGATTTATACCAGGGAAGTAAAGATATTTCAACACACACAAATCAATAAACATGATATATCACATCAACAGAATGAAGGACTAAAACCATATGATCATTTCAATAGATACAGAAAAATATTTGATAAAATTCAACATTTCTTCATGATAAAAGCTCTCATTTTACTAGGCATAGAGGGAGTATACCTCGACATAATAAAGGCCATGTATGACAAACTCACAGCTAACATAATACTGAGGGGAGATAAGATGCAAACTTTTCTTCTAAGAACTTGAATAAAACAAGAAAGTCCACTTTTATCTCTCTTGTTCAACACAATACTAAAGTACTAGCCAGAGCAATTAGGCAAGAGAAAAAAATAAAAAGCATCCAAATTGAAGAATAGGAAGTCAAACTATCTCTCTTTGCAGATAATATGATCAAATTTTTCAAAACCTTAAGGATTCCCCCTCTAAAAATTTTAGATCTGATAAACAAATTCAGTAAACTTGTAGGATGTAAAATAAACATACAAAAATCAATAATGTTTTTATCCACCAATAATAACTTGAAAAAGACAGTTCAAGAATGCAATTCCATTTACAATAGCTACAAAAAAGTTTATCTCAGGAAGGTAGAGAGTAAAATGATAGTTACCAGTCTGGGAATGGTGGGGTTGGGGAGTGAAGAGAGGTTGGTTAATGGTTACAAACATACAATTGGACAGAAGGAATCAGGTAAAACGGACAGTAGCAGAATAGGGTCACTATAGTTAACAACAATGTATTGTATATTTCAAAATAGCTAGAAGAGAGGAAATGTTCCTAACATATGGAAATGATAAATGCTCAAGGTATTGAATACCTTAAATAACCCGACTTAGTCATTATGCATTTTATGCATATAACAAAATATCACATGTACCCCATAACATATTTTGTTATATGCATAAAATGCATAATGACTAAGTATATTATATGTATATAACATACAAATATTACATATCAATAAAAAATTTTAATCGAAACAGGTGGCCAGCTAAAACCTGAAGTAAACATTTTCTAAGAAAGCATATTTATTGACCTGAAAAGCCAGTTCAGTTTTGTGGATTCACTGGTATACATAATGGAGTTGTTGCTAAATGGTTAGTAGCATTCGTGAGAAAAAATAACAACTTTTTATTAGCTTTTACTTATATTTTAACAACTCTCTCTTCTCTTTGGTCACATACTTGTAATAAGTAAAATGAAATAAATGAAATCGATATGCTCATGTATTAGACAAAAATCACTATCCCTAGAGAAGGATAATAATTAAAAAATAATAATATAATTATGGCCTCCAACAAATTTAGGAGTGAGACTCACTGTATAATGTGCATAAACTAGATACTTATAAATTTTAAAATAGTAATAATTGCAGTGATACAGTATACAAATTTCTCCAGATCCATTATAGGGAAAGAGAGAGTTCCATATTACTAGCAGGTAATGCTGGGGTCAGGAAACTAAACTTGGGTGTAATTATCTGTATGTGAGCATCATCACATCATCAATTTCTGCAGAGATCTGAGAGGAAATTGCTGCTTATGATTTCATTTCCTCCTTTTCTAGGGAATTGATTTTATCTTTAACTTTACTTTGTAAAAAAATATCATTGACATCATTTAACAAATAAAGCAAAGAAGACCACAACGAAACTTTGAACCCAAATGCAATCACATGGATATACAGAACTGAGAATGTTTTGGGACATTCTTGGGGTTCATGGAATAAATATATTTAAGATTTAGACTTAGCTCTGCCGGTAATTAATTGTGTGATATTTACCAGGTCAGGGACACTCCCACTATTCCTGGTTCTTGTTTGGAAGTAAGAGATCAAACTGGTGGCTGCTTAATGCTCCATCAGCTCTCTTGTTGAGCCTACTGGACTCTAGAGACAAAGGGCTCTGTCTCTCTTATTCACACTGATAAGGGGTTCAGTAAAGTTTGAAATAGGTTCTTGATAATTCTCTTTTTAATACAAATAATTAATGGAGCAATTTTAAAAGGTTAGTTTTTGGTGATGTAAACACATTGAAATAATTTTATTTAAATGCTGTTTTTTATGCCACCTAGTCTCCTAGGCAGATCAGAAAACTATTTAGACATAAGCTCTTACTAACTCCAAGATTTTATAATGGGTTTTGTTTATGAGGACAAGGTCCACCTGATCAGTAATACAGTGTTAGTTCTCTGACAGGGACCTTTCCCTTGTTTTGAGAGCAATGGAAAAGGAATATTTGTTCAGTTCCAACTGCCATAACATGTAGTCTATTTCAGGCTTTGTGGTCAGGGCCTGTCCCTATTTCTTCTGTAAATGTCACACGAATGTGTATACCTAAAGTTCTGTTTGTTTTTTCCAACTTTATAATAGACTAAAAAAAATTTTTAGATAAAATATTCACATTTATTTTATTAATCTTCAATGTCTAATCAAACTTTACAAAATTTTTTCAGCATCACAGATTCTTATTTTCAGTTTTTGACTCATCAAATACAATTGCATAATTATACAGTTGTTACAAGGTAAAATGCTAACTTTCTTAGTTTGTGTAGATTATTTTAATAAAGAGATATATTTTAAACTCAGTAAAATATCTGTTTTTATAAAAGTAGACATAATACTTTCTTACTAAAATTATGTTTTTTGTAATTATAATAGCTACTATTTTTAACAGATTATACACCAGACTCTCTACCGTGTGTTTTATACTTATCCAATTTCTTATTATAAACCTGCAAAGTATTATCACCAGGAATAAAATTATTCTAATATTTTAAAGAGACAGATTAACATGTTCTCATATAGAGTTTATATGTGACAAGTTCACTATATTTATTTATAAGTGATAAAACATATTTTATTTGTATACTTTAGAAAGAAGAAACCATAAATATGTAAAACATTATAATTGTTATCACTTACTATTAAATGACTAGTTAGATTATACTGTTAACTCATTTAACAGCATTTTTAAAACTTAAATGAATCATTACCTTCTTCAGAGATAGCTCTAATCATACATTTACTTCTTTTGGCCACAGTGAACCTAATGCCTATAATAAGGGGATAGGTTTTCCAATTTTAAGAGTTATCATCACACCCAGGGACAAATTATTGGAATTAGGTGACTTTTTAAGCTTTAAACTCTTGAAATAAATACAACAAAAATATGGTAAGTACCCCTTTCCTGAACTACTGATCAACCCTGTCCTATATGATATGTAAAATAATTTTTGAATAAACACACATTTGTGTATGTGTATATACTTATTCTCTACTAAATTAGTACATCTAAAGGTAATAACTCTACTACATCTGATTGTTAGAAGGGAAAGCTTTAGCATTTTGAACTCAGTCCCACCTGTTTGGATATGAAGGTGCTTGGAGTGATAAATCCAGGACTTAAGAGGGACATGCAGATGATAGGCTTTCAAATTCAGTCATAGGAGTACAGAGAAATGAAAAGAGACCTGCCTTTCTGCTTGTGTTGGCAGTGGTTCAGCTGGGCTGTACAGGAGGAGGTGCCCTTTGTATCCCCTTGCCTATCCTGCACACAGATAATAGTTTCTGTTCGTCTAAAAGTAAAGGACAGATGGATTTGTTATAGCAATGTTTTCATTCTTTGGTGGAGAATTATGCACTTGTACTTTTAGGAACTTAAACTATGTAAGAATTTTCATCTATGAAAGCTTATATTCAGCATAACAAGTAATAGGAATTCATAAGCAATGACTAACTCAAATGATTAGGTTAAGGTATGTGTTCATAAAATGATATGTTTATCCCTGAGGAAATGACTGTGTTATCACTATTTGTACTTGGAAATGAATTGAATAAATATACTAGTTATAGTGATAGCATATTATAGGTAAGTCTACCAAAACACATAAACTTTTTTTAACATTACTAATGACACATTTAAAGCTCATGTAATAATGCAATCTGAATGTCCAACCCAGTCCTCTCCTCTATTGGGATTGATCTTGTCATCTTCTTCTGAATATTTCCAAATTACTTTATATTAACATGTCTTAAAATAACCCCATCTACTCTTCTGACATTCCCTTTAGGTCATCTAGAAGTAGAACTTTTTAATTCTCTTAAGAACCAGCCAGGAGACCACTTTGTATTCAGGACAGATGAGGCAGCTACTTTTCTGGGAATAAATTATAATAGAACACAGATGTTCTGATTGTATTTTGTTTGGTTTGGTTGTGATTGCTCCTCTGGTTATTTCTTAGAAAGTTCCTGAAGTTTTAAAAGGTTTTTAAACTCTCTACCTAAGAGTTTCAACTCACTGAAGAATCAGTTGAGGTTTTTGTTTCTGTTTTTGCTTTTCCTTTTTTTTTCAAACATGTGTTCTCATTATTCACCTCCGACTTATGAGTGAGAACTTGTGGCATTTGGTTCTCTGTTCCTGTGTTAGTTTGCTGAGAATGATAGTTTCCAGCTTCATCCATGCCTCTGCAAAGGACATGAACTAATGGTTTTTTATGGCTGATAGTATTCCATGGTTTATATGTGCCACATTTTTTTTATCCAGTCTATTAACTCTGGGCATTTGGGTTGGTTCAAGTCTTTGCTATTGTGAACAGTGCTGCAATAAACATAAGTGTGCATGTATCTTTATAGTAGAATGATTTATAATCCTTTGGGTATATACCTAGTAATGGGACCTCTGGGTCAAATGGTATTTCTGGTTCTGGATCCTTGAGGAATCGCCACACTGTCTTCCACAATGGTTGAACTAATTTACACGCCCACTAACAGTGTAAAAGCATTCCCATTTCTCCACATCCTCTCCAGCATCTGTTGTTTCCTGACTTTTTAATGATCGCCATTCTAACTGGCGTGAGATGATATCTCATTGTGGTTTTGATTTGCATTTCTCTAATGATTAGTGATGAGCTGTTTTTCATAAGTTTGTTGGTCACATAAATGTCTTATTTTGAGAAGTGTCTGTTCACATACTTCATCCACTTTTTGATAGGATTGTTTTTTGTTTTTCTTGTAAATTTGTTTAAGTTCTTTGTAGATTCTGGATATTACCCCTTTGTCAGATGGATAGAGTGCAAAATTTTTTTCCATTGTGTAGGTTGCCTGTTCACTCTGCTAATAGTTTCTTTTCTGTGCAGAAGCTCTTTAGTTTAATTAGATCCCATTGTCTATTTTGGCTTTTGTTGTCATTCCTTTTCGTGTTTTAGTCATGAAGTCTTTGCCCATGCCTATGTCTTGAATGGTATTGCCTAGGTTTTCTTCTAGGATTTTGATGGTTATAGGTCTTATGTTTAAGCCTTTAATGCATCTGTTGTTAATTTTTGTGTAAGGCATAAGCAAGAGGTCCAGTTTCACTTTTCTGCATATGGCTAGCCAGTTTTCCCAACACCATTTATTGAATAGGGAATCCTTTCCCCATTGCTTGTTTTTATCAGGTTTGTCAAAGATCAGATGGTTGCAGAGGTGTGGGGTTATTTCCGAGGCCTCTGTTCTGTTCCATTGATCTATATCTCTGTTCTGGTACCAGTACCATGCTGTTTTGGTTACTGTAGACTTGTAGTATAGTTTGAAGTCAGGTAGCATGATGCCTCCAGCTTTGTTCTTTTTGCTTAGGATTGTCTTGGCTGTGCAGGCTTCACTTCTAAGTCTAGTTCTCTTTAAATTTCTACCACATCTGCAGTCAGTTACTTCACTGATGTCTTAAACCTCTGAAAGTAATCCATAAGTGTTGTAATAAACTTCTTCCAAACTTTTGTTAATGTTGGTATTTTGGAGTCCTGTCATGAATCATTAATTTTCTTAATGACAGCTAGAATGGTGAATCCTTTCCAGAATATTTTCAGGTTACTTAGTTCAGATTTATCAGAGAAATTTCTGTCTCTGGCAGCTATAGTTTACAAAGTATATTTCCATAGTTTACTATAGTTTACAAAGTATAAGACCTGAAAGTCAAAATTACTCTTTTATCTGTGGGCTACAGGATTGATGTTATGTAAGTAGGCATGAAAACAACATTCATCTCTTTATACATCTACAAAAATATACAGCAGTTCTTTAGGTGACTAAGTGTATTGTCAAGCAGCATTAATATTTTGAAAGGAATCTTTTTTCTCAGCAATAGATCTTAATCATAGGCTTAAAATTTTCAGTGAACGATGCTGTAAACTAATGTACTATCATCTAGAATTTATTGTTCCATATATAAAACACAGAGCAAACTTTGCATAATTCTTAGGGGCCCTGGGATCTTCGAATAAATGAGCATTGGCTTTAATTTCTAGACACCAGCTTCATTAACCTCTAAAAAAAGAGTCTGCTTCTCTTTTGAAGCTTTCAAGTCAAGTATTGACTTCTCCTCTCTACCTATGAAAATTCTAGGTGGAATCTTCTAATAGAAGCCTTTTATGTCTTCACTGAAAATTGTTTTGTACAATTTTTTTTTGACATGGAATTTCACTCTCCTCAACCAGGCTGGGGTGTAATGGCATGATCTTGACTCACTGCAACCTCTGCCTCCTGGGTTCCAGCGATTCCCCTGCCTCAGCCTCCAGAGTAGCTAGGATTACAGGCATGTACCACCATGTCCAGCTAATTTTTGCATTTTTAGAAGAGATGGAGTTTTACCATGTTGGCCAGGCTGGTCTCGAACTCCTGACCTCAGGTGATTCACCTGCCTTGGCCTCCCAAAGTGTTGTGATTACAGGCATGGGCCACCACACCTGGCCTGTTTTGTATAAATTTAAGGGATATAAGTGTAATTTTGTTACATGGCTATACTGTGTAATTGTGAAGTCTGAGTGTTTAGTGCATCCATTATCCAAATAACGTACACTGTACCCATTAGGTAATTCCCATCATCCACTTCCCTCTCAACTCCTACTCTTCTGAGTTTCCCAGTCTATCATTCCACACAATTATGCCCAAATATATAGATTATTTAGTTTTCACCTATAAGTAAGAACATACAGTATTTTTTTTTCTCCTTGCTTCTGACTTGTTTCACTTAAGATAATGGGCCTCCAGTTCCATCCATGTTGCTTCAAAGACATGATTTCATTCTTGTTTTATGGCCAAATATTATTCTATTGTGTATATATACATTGTCTTTATCCAGTCATCCTCTCATGGACACTTAGGTTGAATCCAAATATTTGCTGTTATGAATACTGCTGCAATAAACATGAATGTAGTTATCTTATTGGTAGATATAACTATTTCTTTTCCTTTGGGTAGATACCCAGTAGTGTAATTGCTAGATCAAACGGCAGCTCCATTTTTCATTCTTTGATAAATCCCCATACTCTTTTCCATAGAGGTTATGCCAATTTGTATTTCATCAACAGTGCACAAGCCTTCCCCTTTCTCTGCCTCCTCAACCACATTTGCTACTTTTTGTCTTTTCAATAATAGCCATTCTAACTGGTGTAAGATGACATCCCATAGTGACATTAATTTAAATTTCTCTGATGATTAGCAATGTTCAGCATTTTTATATCCTTGTTGGCTATTTGTATGAAACATAGCTAATGAAAATAGAAATTTGAAAATGTTCTGTTTTCAATAGACTTTTTTATACAAATAGCCAACAAACGTATAAAAAATACGCAGCTTTTGAAAAATACCTATTAGTATCTTCTGGCCACTTTTTAATGGGGTTGTTTGTTGTGAGTTGTGTTCCTTATAAATTCTGGATATTAGTCCCCTGTCAAATGCATAGTTTACAAACATCCCCTCCCATTCTAGAGGTTGTTTGTTCACTCTGTTGATTGGTTCTTATGCTGAGCAGAAGCTTCTAAGTTTAATCAAGTACTATCTGACTGTCTTTGTTTTTGTTGTTTTTGCTTTTGAGATACTAGTGATGAATTTTCCACCCAGACCAATATCTAGAAGAGTCTTTCCTAGGCTTGCCTCTAATATCTTTATAGCTAAAAATATAAAATACTTGATGAATTTGCATGATGTCATATCGCAGGGGCTATGTTAATTTTTTATGAATCATTCCACTTTCAGTATGTATGCTGCTGAATTCAACATAAAATCTGTTTAATGTAGCTACTTTCATTAATAATCTTACTTGGATTTTCTACATAATGTGCTACAGCTTCTAAATCAGCACTTGCTGCTTCATCTTGCACTTTGATGTTGTGAAGATGGCGTCTTTCCTGAAATCCCAAGAACCAATGTCTGCTAGTTTCCAACTTTTCTTCTGTAGCTTCCTTACCCCTCTCAGCCTTCATAGAATTGAAGAAAGTTAGGGTCTCACTCTGGATTCAACTTTAGTTTAAGGAAATGTTGTGGCTGGTTTCATCTACCCACACTAAGCAAACTTTCTTAATATCAGCAATAAGGCTATTTTACTTCATCATTCCTGTGTTCACCAAAGTAGCACTTTTAATTTCCTTTAAGAACGTTTCCTTTGTACTCACAACTTGGCTAACTTGTACTCACAAGTCTAGTATAAGAGGCTTAGCTTTCAGCTTCTCTCAGCCTTTGGCATGCTTTCCTGTCTAAGCTTATTTATTTCTAGCTTTTGATTTAAATTGAGAGATGTGCAAATTTTCATTTCACTTGACTACTTAGAGGCCATCGTAAGGTCATTTTTTTTCCAACTTTTATTTTAGGCTCAGTGGGTACATGTGCAGGTTTGTTACATGGACAAATTGCATGTTGTGGGAGTTTGATGTACAGATTATTTCATCATCCAGGTAGTAAGCATAATACTTGATAGGTAGTTTTTCAATCGTCATTCTCTTGCTATCCTCCATCCTTAAGTAGGCTCTTGTATATTTTTCCTTTCTTTGTGTCAGTTTTTAGCTCACATTTATAAGTGAGAACATGTGGTTTTCTGCTGCTGTATAAGTTTTCTTAGAAAAATACCCTCCATTTCCATCCATGTTGCAGCAACATGTAGGGTTATTAATTGTTCTAATTTCAAAATTATTGTGTCTCAGGGAATAAGGAGGGTTGAGGAGGTGAAGAGAGTTGATAGACTGGCCAGTCAGTGGAGTAGTCAAAACACACACAACATTTATTAAGTTTGCTGTCTTATATGGGAGCAGTTTCTGGTGCACCAAAGCAATTACAATAGTAACATTGAAGATCACTGATTACAGATCATCATCACAGATATAACAATAATGAAACTGTTTGAAATATAGTGAGAATTAACAAAATATGTTACAGAGCCAGGAAATGAGCACATAATGTTGGAAAAATGGTGCTGATAGGCTTGCTCCACACAGGGTCACCACAAATCTTCAATTTGCCAAAAAACAAAACAAAACAAAAAAACTCCCACAAAACCAAAAAGACCCATAATGTTTACAAAGTGTAATAAAGCAAAGAACAATAAAATGAGATATGCCTATATAAAATGGTGTATTATATGCATGTAACTTATGCACATCTTCTTGTATAATTTGTGATCTCCAGATTATTTATAATACTTAATATAAAGTAAATGCTATGTAAATAGTTAATATACTGTATTGTATTATTTTTACTTATAGCGCTTTTATTGCTTTATTATTATTTTATTTTTAGTTTTGGCAAATATTTTTGATATATGGTTGATTGAATTCACAGATGCAGAAGCAGCGGATATGGAGAGCAGTCAGTACATGCTGTGAGATAAGGCTCCAATTTTATTCTGTATGGGGATATCCATTTTCCCCAGAATCATTCATTGAAGAGACTGTCCTTTTCTCATTGTGTGTTGTTGGTATCTTTTTCAAAAGAAAATGGATTGTAAATGCATAGGTTTATTTGTGAGCTTTCTACTCTCTTCCATGGGTTGATTTGAGTTTTTACACCAGCATCACACTGTTTTGATTGCAATTAGCTTTATAATATACTTTGAAATCAGAAAGTGGAATACCTCCAGCTTAGTTCCTTTGGCTTAAGACTTCTTTTGCTATTTGGTGTATTTTTTGGTTCCATATAAATTTTAGTATTTTGTTTCCTCCTTTTTGGATCCATACAAATATTAGGATTTCTTTTCTATTTCTGTGGAAAATAACACGAAGTTTTGATAGAAATTGAATTAAATATGTACATCACTTTGGGTAATATGGACATTTTAACTATATTAATTTTCCAATCAAGGAATATGGAATATCATTTCATTTATTGGTGTCATCTTCAATTTTTCATCAATGATTTATATTTTTCAGTGCACAGACCTCTCACTTCTTTGGTTAAATTTACTTCCTAAAATTTTATTTATTTGTTATATTTATTTTGATGCAATTGTGAGTGGGATTTTTTTTCTTTTTTGGATGGTTTATTGATAGTATATATAAATACTACTGATTTTTGTGTGTGCTGATTTTGTAGCATGAAACTTCAGTGAATTTGTCAGTTTTAACAGTTTTCTGATAAAATAATGTTTTTAATATATAAGATATATCATTATCAAACAGAGATAATTTTATTTCTTCCTTTCTGATTTGATGGCTTTCATTTATTTTTATCTTGCCTAATTGCTCTGGCCAGGCATTCTATTACTAGGTTGAATAGATGGTGCCAGAGTAGGTATCCTTATTTTGTTCCTTATCGTAAAGGAAAAGCTTTCAAGTTTCTAGTGAACATAATCTTTGTCTAGATAAAGGTTATCAATTTCATTTACCTTTTCAAAAACCCAGCTTTTAAGCTTTAACTTTTCTATTGCTTTTCTTGTCTCTATATGGCAGATTTCTGCTCTGATATTTGCTATTTCCTTCCTTCTGTGAAGTTTGGATAAACTATAGTTTTCTTTTTCTAGTTATTTGAGATGTAACATTAGGTTGTTCATTTGAGATATTTTATTTTAATAAAGGTATTTGTTGCTATTAACTCCCTTTCAAGACTGCTTTTGCTGATTCTGTAAGTTTTGGTATGTTTTATTTCCATTTTCATTTGTGTCAAGACTTTTTGGGTTTTTTGTTTTTGAAAAAGTTACCCTGCTGTCCAGGCTGGAGGTCAGTGGTGCAGTCTCAGCTCACTGCAACCTCCACTTCCTCGGTTCAAGTGATTTCCATGACTTAGCCACCAGTGTAACTGGGATTACAGACATGTGCCACCACACTCGGCTAAGTTTTTTTTTTTTTTTTTTTTTTTTTGTATTTTTAGCAAAGAGAGGGTTTCATCATGTTGGCCAGGTTGATCCTGAATCCTGGCCTCAAGTGATCGACCTGCCTGGGACTCCCAAAGTGCTTGGATTACAGGCATGATCCACAGTGCTTGGTGTGTTCAAGAACATATTGTTTAATTTCCACTTACTTGTAAGTTTTCCAAGATTCCTTCTATTATTTATTTCTAGTTTTAAGCCACTGTGATCAGAAAAGATACTCAATAGCATTTCAATCTATTAAATTTGTTAAGAATTATTTTGTGGCCTAACATATGATCTCTTTTGGAGAACGTTCTGTATGTAATTGAAAAGGATGTGCAAATCGAAGACGCAAGATGGCAGAATACAAGGCACCAACAATCGTCCTTCCTGCAAGGACATCCATTTAACAACTATCTACACAGAAAAATCAGCTTCATAAGAACCAAAAACCAGGTGAGTACTGATAGTACCTGGTGGTAACTTTATATCACTGAAAGAGACATTAAAGAGGTAGTAAAAGCAGTTGTAAGTCACTGACCACCCCTCCTCCCCTCAGCAGTAGTGGCAAGGTGCAGAGGGCGTATCTGGCCACTATGGGAGGGAGAACACAGCAAATGTAAGGCACTGAACTCACTGCTGTCCTGTTAGAGCAGAAAGAAAAACCACACCAGCTGATGCCCTCCCAAGGAGGAAGCACTTAGAGCAGCCCTAACCAGAGGGGATTAGCTGATCCAGTGGTCCAAACTTGAATTCACAAGAACTGCAACTCTTAAGCAGGTCCTAGTGCTGAACTATCTAATGAGGGATTGCAGACATTTATCATGGGAGCAAACCATGGAAGAGAGGATGACAGGGCATGGAAGTGCAGAGAGGGCATGCTGTCCCTCCATTCTTGCTGGCAGTGGCCTCCAACCTCTTACCATGGAGACTGTAGAGCTGAGATATCACTGGCACAAGCAATAGAAGAAGGGTGGGCAGTGCAATACCATCCTGCCTTTTAGGTTCCAAGAGGTTTGTTCTTGCTATATAGGTTCTCAGATACTGGCTTGTTAGAGTCTAGAACCACAGAGTGCTACTAGAAAAGCATGTGATCACACCCCTTCTGTGAGGAAGGTGAAATCTGGGCTCATCTCAGGGGACTGCAACAGCTAAGGGTGCTCGCATGGTTCAGACCCTCACTTCGTTCTTTGTGCTTGAGGTAGATTCTCTGAAGATTATACTTGCTTTAAGGTATATGTGCTTGAGGTAGATCCTCTGAAGATTGTACTTGCTTAAAGCAAGTAGATATTTTCAGTAAGTCATAAGAAATGTCCATTAGATGCAAACCATTGTTGCCTAAAAGACTTAAGCATGTGAATGCTGTTACTTAGAGGAGATACTTCTGAAGTTATTGCCTCAGGAATAATACACTAAAAATCAGTGCAGCTAAAATTTTTTAAATCTCCAGTTTGTAGTAATTTCATGTGTTTATAAACCATTTTATGTTCAGAGATAGAAATGAAAGTACATTATTGCCATAGATATTCTTCCAGTGTCAGCATTCCATCTCCATTGTGCTGCTCATCAGTTTTGTGCTGTATCTTCGGAATGAAGGTAAAATGTGCAGCACCCTCACACCACCATACACCGTGACATTCACTTACAACTGAGTAATAGCAAGAAAATAAGAAAATTAATTTCTTAAGAATATGTTTCTGCTTAAAACCAGTTTAACCTTATCAAGAAATCTTAGTTTCTAAATAAAGAAGCAAAAATTCAATTAAGAACAGAGGCCTAACATGTGAATACCATTTACATGATTAAGCAGTGATAACACACTGTTCTGCATTTAATTCCCACACACAGTATTGAACCAAATGTGAAACTGATACTTTGGAGACATTAAATATCCATAGCTTTGAAATGTGCTGCCATTTAATTACTACCAAAGCCATGTGCCTCAGAGCTTTCTGTTCATCGTTTCTATAAGGCTCTTAATATGGTTCTATGACAAGAACATGAAAGTTATACAAAACTGTGAAAAGGACAATAATTAAAAATCTCGTGCGTACTATCACAAAGCTAGCTACATTAACAGAAAAGAAAATAATCTCTGCACTCCAAATGAAAAACAAGACTTAGAACTTATGTCCAAAATTGAATTGTTAGCAATATGACAGGTTTCGAACCATGAGTACAACCAACACACATTTAAATCATTAACATCACTTCTCTACTCAAAACAAAAAGGAATGTATGATTAAACCGATAACTATGTCAGGAATTAACCAACTTAAGAGACTCATTTTCATTTGGGCTCTCTTTTCGCTTTATTAGACTACATGTTGAATATTCTTAAACTGCTCTATTCTACCCAAAACACCAAAGGGCAAATGTTACTTATTACATAAGTAATAATTATTCAAGTGGAAAAACGTGATTTCTCTTGTCAGCATGTCACAGAGATGAAAGGAGGAATAGATTTAGACCTGTTGACCAGATTGCTTTTTTCATATTAACAGCTAGAAAACTTAAAGCCAATTATTTTTGTCTAACTCCCTACCCCTAAAATATTTATCTCTTTAAGCCGTGTGTTTTCATCACTGGTGTTACTGTTAAAAATATATTTTTCTTGTATTGTGTGATAACAATAATGAATGATCCTTTCATTCATAAGCTTTCCATTTCTATCTAAATGTGCCTAATGCTAGAATGGAGAAAATTTAAAAATCATATGATATCAAGTCACTTGCAAACTTTAGTAATTTTATTGGTTTTTACTAGACTCTCATTTTATGAAGGTGTAATTCTATCATCTAAGAATAAATAATTATATTCTATTCAAGTGCTCACTCCTCTCCTTTTCCTGGTTGTCTAGAATTGAATTTAGCATTTCACAATTTTTATGTGGTATGGTTCAGTGTAAGTTATTTTATTGTATTATGGCCATTTCCATCTATTCTTATTTTGCTACATTTTGTAAGGAATAGGCTCTGTATCTTATCAAATGTGTTTTCAGTAACTATTGACACAATCGTATGACTTCTTTGAAATTAATGCTTTTGAACCCTTTTTGGGTTATTGGAATAAATCTGCTTGACATTCTGTTTTTTCAATGCACTGCTGGATTTCATGTAATTTTAGATCTTTTACTATAGGGTTCATAAATAACTATGTATTTTTAACATTTTACTAATATGCTTGGCTACTAATATCATAATAGGAAATAATCCTATCACTTTTATAATCTGTGATATTTAAGTAATTTATTTTTTTTTCTTTAAAGAGTCTGCTACTAAATGGCAATGGTAATAATAGCAAATAGCTGCACAAAATTTTTATGTGTTAGGAAAACTTAAACTTGCATATTTATTAATTCATTTGATAATTTTAGTCACCTAATGAATTAAGAAATATTATCTGATTTTTACAAATGGGAAAATCAAGGCAGACAAAGCTTATGTGACTGGCTTATGCTCAAATACCTATTACTTGGTAGAATACATTTGAACATAGGTATTCTGATGTGAGAGGCTGGTTTTAGCAGTTAAATTAAACAGCCTCTATCACCCTTGCAATCTCTTTTGTGGTTATTTATTCTATTCAATTTATTAGTTTTCATATGTTATAGTTTACTAAAAAGCATTGATTTCCCCTAGATTTCATATTTATTGTCATAGTGCTACAATATTGTTATAAAAATTACTTTACTTTCTTCTTAAGCTTGTGCTATTTTTTTTATTGCCAGCTTTCTTTCTAATTGATGAAATTTGCGAAGATTTTGTTTATGTCTTGCAAAAACCTAATTCTTACACTTATTTATCTTTTACTAATTGTTTTGTATTTTACTCATTTTAAAAATATTTATTAGGGTTTTTTCTAATCAATTTTGGTTAATTTTGCTACATTTCTAGTTTATTAAAATTTTTGTCTTATTTTTTCATCTTTAATAATGAATAAATCTACCCTAAACCAATCTTACAAATTTTCTGTTGTCAAATACGAAGTAAAGTATTCTTACATTGCTTTACAGAGATACAAAATTTCAGTTTGATTTTCTCTTTGAGCTGAAGATTATTCAGGAGTATTTTAGAATCTCTAATGAGTGAATATTCTAGTCATTCTTCATTCACTTTTCCTACTGTTCCTGGGTCAAAAATGTGACCGGTAAAACTTCCAATTTAAAAAACGTTAAACCTTTGTTCATATCTAAATGTATGGTTAAATTTTGTGAATATTAAAAATACATAGAAGAAAATATATTCCTCCTATTCAGAGGATAAAATATTTCGTACATTTCTCTAATATCATGTTTGTTTATATTGTGTGTGTGTGTGTGTGTGTATGTGTGTATGTAATTTCCCTATAACTAGGCTGACCAAAATAATGAGTATTAGCCAGATGGTATCTATTGAACATTTGTATGTAAGATATAAATTGTGTACTTGAAATGTGACTAGTCTAAACTAAGAAGTAATGTAAACTCTACAAAAGTTCTTAGAGATTTAGTATAAAAAGAATGTAAAATACTTAAATAATTTTATATTAATTGTTAAAATAATATTTTTGATATAATGAGTTAAATATGTTATTAAAATTAATCTCATCTATTTTTTAATTATTTTAATGTGGCTACTAGAATATTGAAAATTACATATTGGCTTCATTATTTTGTATTGAACAACATTGCTCTGTAGTACTAATTATTTTTTCTCTACTAATCTGTCCATAAAAAATTGTATTGACATCTTTCTTCTCATGTAATATCGTTCAAATACCTCTTCCTTATCTTATAGTTTATGATTTGTATGTTTGGCATCTTGTAAAAACTACATGTAGGTTTATAACTGTTATATCACTTGATAAACTGTGAAATTTTTCTTCATTTGATATGCATTCTGATTTTAACTTTGAATTCTATTTGATCTTGCCACTCTTTTTGTTGTTGTTGTTTTGGTATTTGCATGGTTACTCCTTAAAATAACTTTTTTTTGGTCACAGGGTTTACTAGATATTTTACACATTATGGGTTTTATTTTTAACTCAGTCTTACAGTCCCTTTTCCAAATAAGAAAATTCACAAGTCAATATTTAGTATAAAAACTGGTATGATTTTCAGACATCCATCTCACTTTATGCTGTGTATGTATTTTATGTTTTTCTTTACTTCTCCTTCAGTTTTTATTTATGAGGTTTTGATCATGCATGCTCAATTTTTCCTTTGTTAATTCAAAAGTTCTACTGGCATTTTCACTTAACAACAGATTATTTTATAATTAATAATGTTCACAATTACTTTATTTCTCTGCTATTATATCAAAGCAACATACAAACTATAAGCCTTTATCAAGGTGGTCTATTTTCCTACTGCTCCTTCCTCTGCCACTAAGCGATAATATTTAAAGAATTTTTTTCTATGTTACCTAATCACATGACAATTTCAAGAGAACTTTAAGAGAGAATTAGAGAAACATGTATTTGTCCCTGCTACTCCTAACTTTGGCTGAGGTTACTTAAATGTTTGGTTCTGGACCATTATTAGTTTTTTTCTCTGCTATAGTTTTCTCCTTTTTCCATCTTTGTATGATATATTCTTGTTAGTGCTGTCATTATCCATTTAGATTTAACTACTTTTATTTATTTACTTTAAGTTCTGGGGTACATGTGCAGATTCTGCAGGTTTGTTACATAGGTATACACATGCCATGGTGGTAGTTTGCTGCATCCATCACCCTGTTATCTACATTAGGTATTTCTCCTAATGCTATCCCTCCCCAATCCTCCTAACCCCTGCTATTACTTCCCTAGTCTCCCACACCCCAGGCCCCATTGTGTAATGTTCCCCTCCCTGTATCCATGTGTTCTCATTGTTCAGCATCCACTTATGAGTGAGAACACGCAATGTTTGGTTTTCTGCTCCTGTGTCAGTTTGCTGAGAATGATGGTTTCCAGTTTCATCCATGTTCCTGCAAAGGACATGAACTCATCCTTTTTATGGTGCATAGTATTCCATGGTGTATATATGCTACATTTTCTTTATCCAGTCTGTCACTGATGGGCATTTGGGTTGGTTCCAAGTCTTTGCTATTGTGAACAATGCCACAATGAACATATGTGCACATGTGTCTTTATAATAGAATGATTTATAATCCACTGGGTATATACTGAGTAATGGGATTGCTGGGTCAGATGGTATTTCTAGTTCTAGATCCTTGAGGATTGCCACACTGTCTTCCACAACGGTTGAACTAATTTACACTCTCACCAACAGTGTAAAAGCATTCCTATTTCTCCACATCCTCTCTAGCATCTGTTGTCTCCCAACTTTTTAATGATCACCATTCTAACTGGCGTGAGGTGGTATCTCAATGTAGTTTTGATTTGCATTTCTCTAATTACCAGTGATGATGAGCTTTTTTCCATTTGTTGGCCTCATATATGTCTTATTTTGAAAAGTGTCTGTTCATATCCTTCGCCCACTTTTGAATGGGTTTTTTTTTCTTGTAAATCTGTTTTAGTTCTTTGTAGATTCTGGATATTAGCCCTTTGTCAGATGGGTAGATTGAAAACAATTTTTCCAATTCTGTTGGTTGCTGGTTCACTCTATTAATAGTTTCTTTTGCTGTTTTTATGGTGTTGGGCCTCAAGTTTAAATCTTTAATCCATCTAGAGTTAATTTTTGTATAAAGTATAAAGAAGAGATCCAGTTTCAACTTTCTGCATATGGCTAGCCAGTTTTCCCAACACATTTATTAAATAGGGAATTCTTTCCCCATTGCTTTTTTTTGTCAGGTTTGTCAAAGATCAGATGGTTGTAGTTGTGGAACATTCTTTTTGAGGCCTCTGTTCTGTTCTATTGGTTTATATCTCTGTTTTGGTACCAGTACCATGCTGTTTCGATTATAGTAGCCTTGCAATATACTTTGAAGTCAGGTAGTGTGATACCTTCAGCTTTGTTTTTTTGTTGTTGTTGTTGGTTGGTTGTTTTTTGCTTAGGATTGTCTTTGCTATGTGGGCTCTTTTTTGGTTCCATATGAAGTTTAAGGTGTTTTTTTCCAATTTTGTGAAGAAGGTCAATTGTAGCTTGATGGTGATAACATTGAATCTATAAATTACTTTGGGCAGTATGGCCATTTTCACAATATTGATTCTTCCTAACCATGAGCATGGAATGTTTTTCCATCTGTTTGTGTCCTCTCTTATTTGCTTGAGAAGTGGTTTGTAGTTCTTCTTAAAGGGGTTCTTCACATCCCTTGTTAGTTGTATTCCTAGATATTTTATTCTCTTTGCAGCAATTGTGAATGGGAATTCACTCATGATTTGGCTCTCTGTTGGTCTATTATTGGTGTATAGGAATGCTTGTGATTTTTGCACACTGATTTTGTATCCTGAGACTTTGTTGAAGTTGCTTATCAGCTTAAGGAAATTTTGGGCTGAGACAATGGGGTTTTCTAAATATACAACCATGTCATTCACAAACGGACAATTTGACATCCTCTCTTCCTATTTGAATACCCTTTATTTCTTTCTCTTGCTTGATGGCTCTAGCCAGAACTTCCGATACTAGGTTGAATAAGAGTGATGAGAGAGGGCATCATTGTCTTGTGCGAGTTTTCAAAGGGAATGTTTCCAGTTTTTGCCCATTCAGTATGATATTGGCTGTGGTTTTGTCATAAATAACTCATATTATATTGAGATACAATCCATCAATACCTAGTTTATTGAGAGTTTTTAGCATAAAGGGCTGTTGAATTTTGTGAAAGGCCTTCTCTGCATCTATTGAGATAATAATGTAGTTTTTGTCTTTGGTTCTGTTTATGTGATGGATTATGTTTATAGATTTGTGGATGTTATCTAGATTTAACTATTAATATATACATTACAAAGTTTATTCCTTGACACCGTTCTTTATTTTTCAACTTCTTCTCTCTTGAAATCCCAGAACTACTGCTACCTTTGTGAGCTGTGTTTTTGTCTTCCGGTGTATAATGTTACCTCCCGCCATCTGCTTCTTTTTTTTCTTCTGTTTATCATCTTTCTTCCATTTTCTTCATTATTCCCATACCTTTTTATAGTTGTTCTCTGCTTTTAGTTAAATTTTCATTTTGGTTTCCCATGTCATAATCATACACACACACCATAGTCTAGTCTCTCTCTCTCTCTCTCTCTCTCTCTCTCTCTCTATATATATATATATATATATATATATATGGCTCTCATGTACATATATATATATGGCTCTCATATATATATATATATATATATATATGGCTCTCATATATATATATATATATGGATCTCATGTACGGAGCCCCAACTATCACGAGGGGACTCACCCTAGTACTGGCTTCTGTCTTTCCAATATTGGAGCTCTGATGGGTTCAACATAGTTTCTATATATATATATATTTGTCAAATATATATGTATTTGTGGGAAGGTGTGTGTATGTGTGTGTGTGTGTTTAATTCATTTCCTAATATTTCTTAATTCAAATTACATGAGTTTTTATCCCAAGATATTTTTAGTACTCATTTAGTCTTCATAAACTCTGCTTTGTTTAAGTTGCTTTATGTTTCCTCTGGTAGTTCCAGTTGTCTACCTACCAGCAGATAATCAGTGTACTTTCCCCCTCTCAACCAGTAGTGAGTGAACCAGTAAGTAAAATAACTGTCTCCTGTCCAAGTGGCAGGATGAAGCCTCTCCATTGCCACATTCTCTTGGATGAAACTGCTCATGTAGTCTCTAGCCTTACTGACAGCAAGGACTCAGACTAACTATGCAATTGAATCAAATTTATTGGAACCAAAGAGATGTCCAGGTCCTCACAATTTATAATGTCACAGGCCATAGACTCCCTTCTTCTTGAGTGACCTCAGAACCCCATAGGACAAATATTTCTATGGGCTCTACTGTGATCTGATCCTCATCCCAGATATCTCTGCCTCTGGCCCTCAAGCACTGCCTCTAGCAGAGAGAACACATAGGTTATTTCTGTCTCTCTGCCTAAGCTGGTAGAGTTTTGGGCTCTACCTCAGGCTCACCTTCCTGATGACTGTCATATTTTCTCTACTTGGGAGAGATTTGTGGTGGTTAGATTGGCACTTAAAGGTATGGACAACAGAAACATATCTCAGCAGCATATATTACTTTGTTCTGTTTCAAGACTATTAATGTACCAATAATAGATAAGTTTAAAAAGAATATACAGCATTTTATATAACAGATAGAACAAGTCCTTTCCCATTATTCATCTTTCATTTTTCAATATATCTTAAATTTTTAAAAAATACAAAACCAAACTCTCTGAAGCCAGTACAGAGATTCAGGACACTTTCTCACTGGAATCCCAACCCCATGCATAGTATAATTTGATTAGGAGGAGATCTCCTAACTCCTAGCTTCTTCCAGAGAAGTTTAGCTCACATGTATAGAGCCCCAGCTATTCTAAGGGGACTCACCCTACGACTGGCTTCTCTTTTTCCAATATTGGAGCTCTGATGGGTTCAACATAGTCTAGCTACCTGGGGAAAATGACGATAGCAGCCTGAACAGTTAAATGCTATAACTCTTACCCCTATCAAGCACAGAATTAACAGATAAAAATTTCCAGCTCTCAGCTTTCCTCTGAGAGAAAAAAAACTTGATCAGTAAGTGTAATGCACCAACTTTTTCAGGACTTCCCAAGAACTTGCACATTTCCTGATAGCCTTGAATTTATGATGGGTTTGGCACAGTCTAGCTGTCTGAGAGAGAACAGAGATGGCAACTTGTACTGGTAGACACCTTAGCTCTACCTTCCAGCACAGCATAAACCATAGTATCCTGCTTCTAACATCAGATCACCTAACTGTATAAAGCAAACACTGACCAAACTGAAGGGAAAAATACACAGCTATATAATAATAGCAGGATAATTCAATATCTCACTTTCAGTACTGGATAGAACACCCAGACAAAATACCAATAAGGAAACAGAGAACCTGAACAACACCACAGGTCGTATGAATCTAACAGACATATGCACATTATCCCACCCAACAGTAATAGGATAAACAATTTTCTCAAGTTCTATGTAGGATTATAGGATAGTTCACAAGTTAGATAACAAAAAAAGTCTTTAAAAAGTTAAGAAGACTGAAATTATACCAAGCATGTATTCTGACCACAATGGAATAAAACCAGAAATCAGTAACAGGAGGAATCATGGACAATTTACAAATATGTGGAAATTAAATAACATCCTAGAACAACCTTTGGATCAAAGAATAAATTAAAAAGGAAATTAGAAAATACTTCAAGACAAATGAAAACAAAAGCACAATATACTAAAACTTATTTGATGCAGCAAAATACTAAGGGAAGTTTACAGTAATAAATGCCTGCATTAAAAAAGAAGATCTCAACTAAACAAGCTACCCTTGAACCTCAAAGAGCTAATGAAGAATAAACTAAACCCAAAGTTAGCAGAAAAAAAAAGTAGCAAAGATTACATAAGAATAAAAAGTACAAAAACAATAGGAAATGTCAACAAAACTATAAGTTGGATTTTTGAAATGATAAACAAAATTGATAATCCCTTACCTAGATTAAATAAGAAAAAAAGACAGAAGATTCAAATAAATAAAAGAAAAAAATGTAACTGATACCACAGAAATTAAAAAATCATGAGACAACTATAAACAATTTATCCCAACACTCTATATAGTCTACAATAAATGAATATATTTCTAGAGACATACAACATATCCAGACTGAATCATGAAGAAACAGAAAGAAATTTGAACAGATTTATAAATAATACAGTGGTTGAATCCATAATTTAAATATCTCCCAATAAAGAAAAACCAAAAAAAATGGCCTCACTGATGAATTCTAGCAAACATTTAAAGAACACATGGTAACCTTTTTTTAATTATTTCACAAAATTGAAGAGAAACACTTCCAAACTCATTTTATGAGATCAACATTACCATGATACCAAAGTCAGATGATACCACAAAAAAATAAAACTGCAGATCAATGATTATCGATGCAAAACTTACAAAGTACAAATAAACTGAATCCAATAGCACAATAAAAGGATTATACATCATGACCAAATTTGTTTTTATTCCTGAGATGCAAGGATGGTTTGACATTCAAAAATTAATTAATGTTATATACCACATTAAAGAATAAAGGGTAAAAGAAATCACATGATAATTTAAGTAGATGTAGAAAAAGCATTTGGCAAAATTAAATTCCCTTTCATAATACAACACCCTCAATAAACTAGGAATAGCTGGGCACTGTGGCTCATGTCTGTAATCCCAGCACTTTGAGAGGCTGAGGTGGGTAGATTACTTCAGCTCAGGAGTTCAAGACTCAGCTTGGCCTCCAACTCCTAAGCTCAAGCAATCTGCTCACCTTTATTTTTGGTAGAGATGACAAAACATCATCTCTACCAAAACTAAAACAAAGTAGCTGGGTATGGAGGCATGCACATGGGGTCCCAGATACACAGGAAGCTGATGTGGGAAGATCACTTGAGCCCAGGAGGCTGAGGTTGCAGTGAGCAGAGATCATGCCGCTGCACTCCAGCCTGAGTGACAGAGAGAGATTTTATGATTAAGTAATCATAAAATTCATATGAAACCACAAAAAAATACAGCAAATAGCCCAATCAATCTTGGGCAAAAAAGAACAAAGCAACAATAATCAAAACATTGTGGTACTGACATAAAGCCAGTTATGTCAATCAGTGGAAGAAAACAGAGAGCCTAGATATAAATTTATGCATTTATGGTCAATTAATTTTTCATAAAGGTGTGATGTGTTCTTTAGTCAATCTGTTATATAATGGCATAGCTGCATGTAAAATATAAATTTGCTACTTGATAAAATACATATAAATTATTTTCTTTTAGAAGAAGAATGGTATATTTAGAAGAAGAAGAATGGTATATTTACCCTTTTTAAATGTTCTTTTACTAAACCAGACTTATCTGAAACCAGACATTTGTATTTGATAAAATATCAAAGATGGGAATATGTTAAATGTAAAGCCAGCAGTTTTTTTTAAAAAAATATTCTTCTTAAGGCCGTGGCTCCAAGCTCTTGCTCAAGCACTTGCCACTGCTCAGCCCCGGAGGAAAACACTTCTCACTAGGTCCTGTCTCTAATCAAGGCAATCAAATCTCATTTGCCTGAAGTAGCCTGGACCTAGAGTCAGTCCTGGAAAGTATAACGGCCATTAATACATTAAGTTAGCAAATAACTAGAATGCAACTAGACTGATAAAGGCTAAGATTGAAGCAAATCAGAAATACAATTGAAGTAAAATAATGAACCCAGAAGACCTTCCAATCTTTTCTGGATTATAAGAAACTAAAATTTGGGATCAATTTGACTCTCTGTGTAGCTGCTATGAATCAAGCCTATGTACATTACATTTACAAATATAGCTATTTGTATTACATTTTTCTCATATTTAAAATCCTATTCTTTTGGAATGCTGTAAAGAAAAATATAGCTCAAAGTGGCATATCCAAATAAGCTCATTTTTAGCATGGAATCCTGTGAAAAAAAGAAATACGCAACTTGGTAATGACATTTACCATTACAGTGTAAAAAGCTTTTTGAATTTGTGCATCATAATACATCCTTGCCTCAGGTACCAGATAAATCAGTTCATATAGAATTGTAATATTTTTCAGCAGTTTGTATTCCTAAGTCACTAGCTGAATTCTAAAATGTTAAATCTAGCCACATTCTAAAGAATACACTAATACATCTTTCCTAAATTTGAATATGCAAACATGCCATTTCATATTTGTGTTTATTACTATTTTATTCAAAAAGGAAACGTATTTTTAGGGTAAAATTTTTCTGTGTTTGCAGTTGTCTTTCTTAAAAACTGATAGTATTTCTTTGAATACTTGAGACCAATACACTGAACATTGGAAGGAATCAATAAACATTTATTATTCTTCATGATACTACTGCTACTGATGGATTATAGGTGGCCTATGATGTAGTGTTTCTTTTTTTTTTTTTTTTGAGATGGATTCTCGCTCTGTTGCCAGGCTGGAGTGCAGTGCCATGATCTAGGCTCAAGGCAACCTCCACCTCCCAGGTTCAAACAATTCTCCTGCCTCAGCCTCCTGAGTAGCTGGAACTACAGGCATCTGCCATAATGCTTAGTTAATTTTTGTATTTTTAGTAGAGACCAGGTCTCTCTACATTGGCTAGGATGGTCTCAATCTCTTGACCTTGTGATCTGCCCGCCTTGGCCTCCCATAGTGTTTCTTTTATATGTGGTAGACTGCTTCTGACATGATTCTCAGTGATCCCTGTTTCCCAATATTCATATTCTATGTAATCCCCTCTCTTTGTGTATAGGCTGGTCCCTGTAACTTTCTCCTAATAATAGAATACGGAAAAAAGTGATGGGATGTCACTTCAGAGTTCAAATCGTAAGAGATGATTTACTTGCTCACACTCTGAAGTGCAAGCTATCATGCTATAAGCTAATATATAGGGAAGCCCAGAAGGCAATGAATTGAGGAATTACTCCAATCATTAATCATCAAAGAACTGAGGTCAACAGTCTAACAAGCCACAAGAAGTGCCAATGGGCACGCAAGCAGAACTTTTCACAGTTGAGTCTTGATTATAGCTCTGTGACAGACCTGAAAGCAGAGGGCCATAGTAACTCATGTCTCTATTCCTGACCCACAGAAAACTTTGTAGATAATAAATCTGTGTTTTAGGCCACAAAGTTTTGGGACAATATATTATGCTACAATAGAAAACCTTTCAGTGGAATCTTTATACTATAGTGGAAGCTCCAAAGCCCCATAGCATAACTGTGTTACCAATTAAATATATTGGTGGGTGCCAAAGTATTTTTAAAAATTAAAGCCAAAGTAAGATTTAAAAAAATAAAATTCAAGTTTTATTTTAGATACTGAGAGTAAATGTGCAGATGTGTTACATGGGAATACTGCACAATGCTGGGGTTTGGAGTACAAACCTCACCACCCTGGTAGTAAGCATAGTACCCAATAGGTAGTTTTTTTTTAACCGAACCACCTCCCTCCATCTTCTAGTAGTCCTCATTGTCTTTTTTTCCCACATATATGTCCATTTGTGCTCGATGCTTAACTCCCACTTACAAGTGAAAACATGTAGTATTTGGTTTTCTGTTCCTGCATTAATTTGCTTAGGAATATACCATTCACCTATGTTGCTGCAAGGTGTAGGGTCCAGCCCTACAGGGTCCTTTGAGCCCCTCTCTGCTGATATGGAGATGAGAAACTATGGAACTAAAAGACATAAGACACAGAGATAGAGCAAAGAGAGTTTGGGCCCAGGGGTCCACTGCCAACCAAAGTGTGGAGTCTGGCTGTGGCCACAAGTGCCCAGATGCTCTAACTTAAATTGAGTACAAAGCTGGGGGCAGGGTAGGTAGGGTGTGGTCTTCGTGGTCAGTGATAGGGTCAAATACATTACGTGTCATATAGGTAGGGGCCCAAGACTTTCAGATAGCCGAGATGAGGTAAGGATCATAATGCATCAGCACTTTTCCATACTTGTTAAGAAAGAACAAAGACATTAAGATTTATATTATTTTCACTGATTATCTCTTCTAAGAAAAAAGGAACCAGGTGCAGAAGCAGAACATGAGAGTGGACATGGAATGTGACCACTGAAGCACAGCATCACTTAGAGACAAGTAAGCCCCCAGATGTCTACGGGTGTCTACCTGACAGCCTTCAGGCCTACAGCAACAGCTTAGAAGAACGTTTTTTCCTAACTCTCCACCCCCACCAAACCCCCAAAGAAGGAGACATCTCAGCCATCTTGGACATTTCCTTCCTTAGCTGGCTAAACAGAAGGTGATTTCTCAGTGCTAGTGCTGCCGGACAGCCTAGGCACCCTCCAGCAGCCCTTACACGGGCAAGACAGAGGGCTTACAGCATCCTGACTTAGGGTCATTCTTTTTCACAGTGTTGCCCTAGGTTCATACTTTGAGACCTGAAAGGCATTAGTAAAAGAATTAGGATCACCTATGAATAACTAAGATCTCCTGTGAATAACTAATAACGATTATGATTATATTTCTAGTTCATTGAGACTTTCTTATTCATTATTTATATGGAAATAGGCTGAGGCTTCTGGTGCCTGCCTCGGCACTTAAGGGTCTCCCCCCTACAGCAAGGGACATGATTTTGTTCTGTTTTATTGCTGCATAGTATTCCATTGTGTACATTTACACATTTTCTTTATCTAATCTATCATTGATGGACACCCACATTGATTCTGTGTCTTTGTTATTCTGAATAGCACAGCAATGTGCATGCAAATGAATGTGTCTTTTTTGATAGCATGTTTTCTTTTCTTTTGGATATATATTCAGCAAAGTATCATTACTAAATTAGTGTATATAAATAATATACATATATACACAAAAAAATGCACATGGGTTGTTTTAATTGTTTTAAATTAATCTCTAGAAAATAATTGGAGATGAGGAATCACCTAAAAATAATCCAAAAACTCTACTCTCTTATTAAGCTGTTGTTTGTTTTGACTTTTATTTTTTAAAGATTGCCTTGAAAAATTAGAGCTACCACATTTCTACAGAAACTATTCCAAAAAATTGAGGAGGGACTTTTCCCCAGCTCATTTTATGAGGCCAGCATTATCTTGATACCAAAACCTGTTAGAGAAACAACAAAAAAAGAAAACTTCAGGCTAGTATCCTTGATAAACATCAATGTAAAAATCTCTCAACAAAATATTTGCAAATTGAATCTATCAGCACATCAAAAAGCAAATCCACTATGCTCAGGTAGGCTTCATTTTCAGGATACAAGGTTGGTTCAAAATATGCAAATCAATAAATGTGATTCATCACATAAACAGAACTAAAAACAAAAAACACATGATTATCTCAATAGATGAAGAAAAAGTTTTTGATAAAATTAAGCACCCTTCATGTTAAAAAGTATCAATGAACTAGGTTATTGAAGGACTATAGCTCAAAATAATAAGAGCCGTCTATGATAAACCCATAGCCAATATGATACTGATGGGCAAAAGCTGGAAACATCGCCCCTTGAAAACTGGCACAAGATAAGGATGTTCTCTCTCACCACTTCTATTCAACATAGTATTGGAAGTTCTGGCCAGAACAATCAGGAAAGATAAATAAATAAATGGCATCCAAATAGGAAGAGAGCAAATCTGTTTGCAGATGACATGATTCTATATCTAGAAAACCCCACAGTCTCAGCCCAAAAGTTCTTCAGTTGATAAACATCTTCAGCAAAGTTGTATCTTTACAAAATCAATGTACAAAAATCACCAGCATTCCTATATACCAATAACAGCCAAACTGAGAGCCAGATCAGAAAGACATCCCATTCACAATTGCCACAAACAGAAAAAAAATACCTATCAAACAACAAACCAAGGAGGCAAAAGATCTCTACAATGAGAATTATGAAACATTGCTCAAAAAAACTGGAGAAGACACAAACATATGGAAAAATATCCCATGTTCATGGATAGGAATAATCAATGTTATTAAAATGGCTATACAACCCAAAGCAATGTACAGACTCTATGCTATTCCTATCAAACTACCAATGACATTCTTCACAGAACTGGAAAAAAATATATTTTAAAATTCATATGAAACCAAAAAAAGAAGACATCCATGCAGCCAACAAGCACATCAAAAAAAAGCTTAGTATCACTGACCATTAGAAAAATTCAAATCAGAATCACAATAAGATACTATCTCATACCATTCAGAATAGCTACTATTTAAAAGTCAAAAAGTAATAGATGCTGGTGAGATTGCAGAGAAAAGGGAAAACTTTCATGATACATGTTTACCTATGTAGGAAATCTTTACATGTACCCCCAAAACTGAAATTAAAAAAAAAAAAGAAAATGGAGAACTACCTGTGTAAACAGAGCTCTTCCACTTAAAGTGTGCTTGATCCTATTCTTCTTATGCAGACAATAGTGGGAACTTTGTGTACAGAACAGCAGAGCACATCTTAAAATTTTTGTGAGGAGTTTTTGTACTGTGTGACAAGATAAAAGGGTATCAGGTTGTTTATTGCAGAATGCCTCCTTTAAGGTTTTAGCCAAAGGCTTCACATATTCACATATTCAAGTAGCATATTCAGCGTGGCAAAAAAGGAGTCTCCCTCTAGCTAGGTACTGCCTTTTTTTTCTTTTCTGGGTGTAATTTTTAATTTTATTATTATTAAAGTTCTGGGGTACATGTGCAGAACGTGCAGGTTTGTTATATAGGTACACAGGTGCCATGGGGGGTTGCTGCATCCATCACCCCGTCATCTACATTAGGTATTTCTCCTAATGCTATTCCTCCCCTATCACCCCCCTCCCTGCTATCCCTCCCCTAGCTCTCCACCCCACCCCCCGACAGGTCCCTGTGTCCACATGTTCTCATTGTTCAACACCCACTTGCCTTTTTATGCCTTCTATTGACAATTTAAAATGTTATGTTTTAGAACTTCTCTCCTCCTTATTATGTTTTTCTGTTTTTTCCTTCTGTCTTGGTAATGAAGGTGGGTATCTAAAAAATACATTTCCTCTTTCATATACCTTTGATTATATAGCTTTATAATAATTCTGTTTAAAATGAATACATTATAATGTTAACTCCTTGTTTTTCCATGTACTTACCTCTCTTAATTTCCTATTTTCTCTTTTCTATGTGCTTTTTTATTTCCCTTAAATGTTCATCTCACTGATCAAAAACATTTCAGTCAAAAACAGAGGAGCAAAAAGGCAGAGTAACATTTTAAAACAGTTACTTGCCAGAGTAGAAAGAGAATTTCTAATTTTATAGAGTAGACCTTTCCTCTTTCTCAGCTCTTAAAGAACCATGCCAGTCTGATTAAATTTAGATATAAATTTTATTCAAGACCAAGTTAGAAAATCAACAGTTTAATATCAGGTGCTCTTAAGGTCATACGTATTGGAGGCATCATTTATGATGCCATTTATGATGCCTACATATTTATGTAGGGAGCCATATGTATCCCTGGCATCATTTGTTTGGAAAAAGGCTATGAATGTTCATAAGAGATGATAACAGGTGGACTAAACTAATAAGATGATGGATGGTGTTATATTCACACAAAGTGATTCCCTTGAGTAGATGATAGCTGAAATACTATAATATTCCACATCCAAGCATGCAAAGCAATCCGGTGTCAATGAAAAACATTTATATAATCTGACCCCTTTATTTATCATAATGGATTCACTACTTCTCTGTTGTAAAATTTTCAACATTTTCCTATTTATAATAATGTCTTTTGGCATTTATGTATATTAAGTTAAACAGAAAATAATTTAAATTTTAAAGTTGCTATTTTCACATCTTTGAATAATCCAAGATACATTGGGATTGTTCAAAATAGGGTTTGGAAAATACTTTAACTTTCAATATATTTATTGAACTTTTGATTGATTTACAGAACATATTCATCTTTCAAGCCTAACTTTGGGCAAGGTTCTATTGGTTTTAAGTTTTATTTCTCTATTAACTGATAATGTTGAGTATCTTATCATGTACTTGTTTCTCATTCAAATGTCATCTTTTGATGAAGTGTTTGTTTAAAATTTTTGCCCGCTTCTTATTGGGTTGTTTTCTTAGTATTGAATTTTAAGAGTTCTTTTTAAATTCTGAAATCATTTGTTAGAATCTGCAAATATTTTCTCCTAGTTTATTGTTTATCTTTTTATTCATTTAATGGTATCTACTTAAAAATAGACATTCTTTTCTTTGGTGAAGTCTTAGCTTTGGTGAATTTTTATACTTAGATTTATAACTAATTTGGATATTCTAAGAAAAAGTTATTTATAGAATTTACTTACTGTTACTCAGAAAAGGTAAGTGACTTTTTTGTTGTTGGGGCAGTGAGTATACAATAAAAGAAATCAGTACACCTGGGAAAAAATGGGGGAAATGTCAATGCAGTGGGAGTTAGAACAAATCTTGAAGGATGAGGGGAATTTGGATTGTAAGGAAGAGAAAAGGACTCTCTGACAAGTAGTGTCAAGAAATATGAGAAGTGGTCTATGGACATACCACCCTTAACGCACCTGATCTTGTCTGATCTCGGGAAGCTAAGCAGGCTCAGTTCTGGTTAGTACTTGGAGGGGAGAATGCCCAGCAATACCAGGTACTGTAGGCTTTTGTTGGTTTATTTTAAAAAAACAAACAAAAAAGAAATGCAAGAAGTGGTAAATTTATGTTTATCACAGGAATAGAGTTGAAAGTAAATGGCTGAATGGGCTCACTTTAGCAATCATGGGGAGAGAAACTTTATTTAATAATATCTCATATTTAAAGTCCTTTCTTTGATAAAGCCCTTTCATAGTGGTAGATCATTTTATTTTCATTAATAGTTGAGTTGGGCAAGTGATATCTCCAATTAAGAGAGAATGGCTAAAGACCCAGATTTTATAAATTATTGATTTATTATCATATAATTAATTCATTAATCATTTCAATTAATTCACTGTAACCCAGAGAGGACCCCAAACACATATCTGTTGACTTTATGCTCTTTTGTCCAGATGCCAATGCTAGAGTACAAAGTCAAGCCATATATAGGAACTATAGGTTAAATTGGGATATATCATAGATATTAAAAATTGTTTATTTTCTATTGATTTCTCTAACTGCACTGCATGGGAAACATGTTTTATACCTAACTTCAAATTACTGTATATATAACATTAAATAAGACCCAACTTCACATCTTATGTTTTCTGAATCTATCCATAAAGAAAATAGACCAATTACTTACATTTAACTTATTGAACTGAATCGAAGTTGCATATGCAAACAAAATAACATTTGTAAATGTGTACTTTATAGGGTTTTGAATGCTTTCTTATAAGTGAAACTACATTAAATAAAGATAATGCCTATTCTTCAACTGTCATTGATAATTATTTTTCCTTTGGGATAGTGTTTCTGCTAGCTGTTTCCTTTTACTGAATGGCCAATAAAAAGGGAAAAACTAAAGCCCTCAGTCACTAAGTGTCAATAAATTGATATGAAGATATCTTTTGCCAGACTAATGCTAAATGAATTAAAACTAAATGAAGACTTTATTATGTGAGTGTATGTATGCATGTGTATCCAGCAGAATTCAGAGCAGACATAGTTCAACTATAACTAGCATTTCTTGTTATTTCCATCTGAGTTATTATAAGTGACTTATTGATTGAAGTGGTAAAGACTATTAAAATCACTAGCAAAACAGAGCTGAACAAATGTTTTACATGTGTAGTAAAAAATATATTAATCTAATCACATAGGAGCTATCACTGTCACAACTAACCCTGGATCTATAAAATGAGCTATAAAATGGATTTAATTTTATAATATTACAAGTTCTGTCATTATGGCTAAGATTAACTAGATAATCTGATAAAGGTTTATTGCTTTTAGTGATGCAGTGATGTTGTAGACAGGAAACTTTTTGGTAATTATAGCTGACTTACTGGAAATAAAAGGGCAGAGAATGAGCACCTCTGAGTAATTACAAGTAATGACAAGACAAATGGTTTGAACAAGGTAATAGAAAAGAAGAATCTCTTAAGAGCACATGATAGAAAGGGTTAAGTCCTAAGTAAGTTATAAGCTTTAATGATAGAATAAAGTTATAATTTATTGTGTCCAATTGAGTGATTATCTAGAGCCCTGTTTGAGCTGGTATTTTTCTCTGGTATCCTCTACAAGATAGGATATACTTTGCCCTCATGATATAATGTGCAAACATGAAGTTTTAAATGCATTATGTAGCAGATCTATGAGATTAAGGCCTTCATTGTTGGTTTTCATTAATTATATTTAGGTCTTATAGTGATCAAATTTGTATTTCTCCTCTGTTAATATTTTTCTGTGTACAAACAGGGTTTATAATAATGAAGGTTTGGGTGATAAGGTAAATCTCTCTGGGCTACTGTGTACTATAAACAGCATGATAAACAACTTTCCTAAATGATATTTTCACAGCTGAACTAGAAATAACATCTTCACTTTTGGTGTTCCACAAGTTTCTTTGAATCTTTACCTTTAAAATAATGTTATTAAATCCCCTGGTTTTCTTTAGAAAATTCAGGTGTTATATCATTTAATTGATCCTTTTGTCATTAACCACTGATAAATCATTTTAATCATTTTGGGAAATGGCTTATGTTTCAACATAGTAATTCCCACAGCAACTCACAGTCTTGGTATCCTAGTTTTTACCTTAAAAATAAGGGAATTCTCTCTACACACAGAATTGTGACGCATATGTGTTCTAAAGTTTGCTAAAGAAGTACACTTATTCAAATAAGAAAAATTTTACATATATTCTCAACAAGCGTCTCAGGTTACTTATATTCTTAGCATCTTTACACATGAAAATAAGCAATCATATTTTGTCTAATACTATTGAAAATGTAATTTCAGGACTTATAAGATACAGTTATATTAGTGCTTGGAGGAAAATTACAGCTTTAAATGAATATATAGGACAAAAAGAAAGTTGAAAATCATCAATGTAAGATCTGGTTGAAAGAAGCAAGAAAAAAATTTTAGCCAATTAAACCCAAATAAAATTGCAAAAACAGATAAAGATACGAGCAGAATCAATAGACTAAAAACTATATGTACAATAGAGGGTCATTTATTTTTTATTTTAAATTTTTTAATTTGTATGGGTACATATGAGGTGTATATATTTATGAGGCACATAAAATATTTTGATACAGGCATACAATGCATAATAATCACACCAGAGTAAATAGAGTATCCACCACCTCAAACATTGATCACTTCTTTGTATTACAAACATTCCAATTATATTCTTTCAGTTATTTTTAAATGTACAAAATATTACTGTTGACTATAGTCATCCTATGTGCTAGCCAATACTAGATCTAATTCATTCAATCTAACTATATTTTTAAACCTACTAACAGTCCCTACTTCCACTGCTCCTCTGTATTATCCTTCCCAGCCTCTGGTAACCATCATTTTACTCTCTTATTTCCATGATTTTAATTGCTTTAATTTTTCAAGGGATAACATGTAAAGTTTGTCTTTCTGTGCCTGGCTTATTTCACTTAACATAATGTCCCCCAGTTCCATCCACGATGTTGCAAATGAGAGGATCTCATTATTTTTTTATAAATGAATAGTATTCCATTGTATATAGGTACCACACTTTCTTTATCCATTCATTTGTTTATTGCTTAGGTTGCTTCCAAATCTTATCTATTGTAAACAATGCTGCAATAAACATAGAGTGCAGATATCTTTTTGATATACTGGTTTCCTTTCTTTTGGGTATATACCCAGCAGTAGGAATTGCTGGATCATAGGTAGTTCTATTTTTAGTTTTTTTGAGGAAGCTTTATACTGTTCTCAATAGTGGCTATAGTAATTTACATTCCCACCAACAGTGTACAAGGGTTCCCTTTTCTCCATATCCTCATAAGCATTTGATATTGCTTGTCTTTTGGATATATGTCATTTTAGCTAGTGTGAGGTGATATTTTATTTTAGTTTTGACTTGCGTTTCTCTGATGATCAATAACATTGAGCTTCTTTTCATACACCTGCATACCATTTGTTTGTCTTCTTTTAACAAATACCTATTCAAATCTTTTGCCCATTTTTAAACTAAACTATTAGATTCTTTTTCTATTGAGTTGTTCTGGCTCCTTATATATTCTGGTTATTAATTCCTTTTCAGATGAGTTGTTTGCAAATATTTTCTCCCATTCTGTGAGTTGTCTCTTCACTTTTTCATTGTTTCTTTTGCTATGCAGAATCATTTTAACCTGATGTGATCCCATCCCATCTGTCCATTTTTGCTTTGGTTGCCTATGCTTTTGGGGTATTACTCAAGAATTTTTTGCCAAGACCCATATCCTGGAGAGTATCCTCATTTTTTTTTAAAGTAGTTCCATAGTTCGAGGTCTTGGATTTATGTCTATAATCCATTTTGATTTTTGTATAAAGCAATAGAAAGGTATATAGTTTTATTCCTCTGTATACAGATATCCAGTTTTCATAGCACCATTTATTGAAGAGTGGGTCCTTTCCCCAGTGTATGTACTTGGCAACTTTGTAAAAACTAAGTTTCCTATAGATGTATGAATTTATTTCTGAGTTCTCAAATCTACTTCATTGGTCTGTGTGTCTACTCTTATGCTAATACCATGCTATTTTGATTACTATAGCTCTGTAGCGTAATTTGAAGTCAGGTAATGAGATTCTTCTGGTTTTATTCCTTGTGCACAGGAACAAACTACAACTTCCAGTACTATGTTGAATAGAAATGGTGAAAGTGGGCATCCTTGTCTTGTTCCAGATCTTAGAGGAAAGGTTTACAGCTTTTCCCCATTCTATATAATACTAGGTGTGGGTTTGTCATATATGGCTTTTATTGTGTTGTGGTATGTTCCTTTTATACCCAGCTTATGAGTGTTTTCGTTTTAATCATAAAGGGATGTTGAATTTTATCAAATGCTTTTTAAGCATCCATTTTAATGATCATATGGTTTTTGTCCTTCATTCTCTTTATATGATTTATCACATTGATTGGTTAGTATATGTTGAACCATCCTTGCATCCATGGGTTAAATTCCACTTGGTCATGATAAATGATCTTTTTAATGTGTTGCTGAATTTGGTTTGCTAGCTTTTGTTGAAGATTTTTGCATCAATGTTTATCAAAGATATTTATTCATAGTTTTCTTTTTGACGAGTCTTTGGTCTTGGTATTAGGGTAATGCCTGTTTCATAGAATGAGTTTGGAAGTATTCCTTCGTCTTCTGTTTTTTTTTGAAATAGTTTAGAAATTATTTGCATTAATTCTTCTTTACATGTCTGGTAGAATTCAGCAGTGAAGCCATCAGGTGTTGGACTTTTCTTTACTGAAAGAATTCATATTATAGCCTTAATCTCTTTACTTGTTAGAAGTCTATTCAGGTTTTAGATTTCTTCATGGTTCAATCTTGGTAGGTTAAATATATCAAGGAATTTATTTCTTCTATGTGTTTCAATGTATTGGCATATAGTTGCATATAGTATTCTCTAATGATCCTTGTAATTTCTGCAGTTATCAGTAACAATGTTTCCATGTTCACTTCTTTTTCTATTTATTTGAGTTTTCTCTTTTTTCTTAGACTGGGTAAAGTTTTGTCCATTCTAGCTTCTTTTTTTTTCTGTTATAAAATGATCACCCCAATTATATAAATGCTTTTTTCAAGCAATTGTAAGTACTTACTCAAAGCATTTTTTAAAGGTAAATTCCACTTTCTAAAAAATGATCACAGTGGCAGCTCCTTATTAAGCATACAATTAAGTTTATGTATATAATTCAATATATCACAAAATGTGTACATGAAAATATTTACTTTCTGTTTTCAGAGGTAGGGTCTCACTGTGTTGCCCAGGCTGGCCTCAAACTCCTGGATTCAAGCAATACTTCTACCTCTGCCTCCTGAGTAGCTACTGGCATGAGCCACTGTACCCAACTTGAAAATACTTCTACACACACACACACACACACACACACACACACACACACACACACACACAGAGTTTGGTCAAGGTTTAGGGTGACTATCCACATTTTGCCTAATTGCTCTTCAAAGTCATTCTAATAATTTAAGCTCTGTAAGCGTTCTTATTTTCCCACATTGTCAACACGTGGTGTTAGCAGACTTAGTACTTTTCCTCTGAGTCATGAAATTATATGCTGTGATTATTTTAATATCAACTGATATAGTTACTATTAAGGTTGATAATGTATTATTAAGGTTGATAATATATTTTATCTTCCTGTCCATCGATTTTCTCCTCTCTGAATTTTCTGTTTATATTCTCCTCATATTTTCTATGAGTTGTTTAACCCTAGTGATTTGTAGTTCTGTGTCTATTACGGATATTAATTCTTTCTTACTTTATATGGGATGCAAATATCACATTCCAGTTCACAGACTTTCATTTTGTTTAAGTTAGCTGCTTTTCTATGCATCGTTTTAATCAGGCAGCACCAATCTTCATTACTTTTTTCCTTTTAGTTTGCATTTTTTTAAGAAATTGTTTCGTACTCTGAAGTCTTACTTGTATTTATCTATGGTTCTTCTAACTATTTAAAAATTTTTGGTTTTTAGTTTAGGTATTTTGCCCATTTGAAATTAATTTTCCAAACAGCATGTGATTTAGTTATGCAGTTTTATCTTTCTCATGTGATTGACATATCATTTATTGAATCTATTCTCTACTTACCTGTAATGTCATCTCCACCATGTATCATGTTCACATATACATATGAGTTAGTTTCAAGGCTGTGTTTTACTAAGTTTTTGTCTATGCCTATGCCAATATCATACTATCTTAATTACTATAGTTTTATAGTAAATTAATAAAGATATTGCCTATAGTTTTTGCTAAAAGTTTTAACGTTTTTCTATTGATAGTTAAAACCCTCATCTTCCCAGAATTGAAAATTGAATTTTGGTTATGGAATAAGAAGTCCAAAACAAAGTTTCATAATTTTTGTAATACATATTTTACAGACACACATATATGTATGTATATACGTGTGAAAATAAGACTTGTTCCTAGGCACTTTAGAGGTTTTGCTGCTCATAAAAAAACACACAGGGAAAAGGGAAAACTCTTCCTAAGAGCAGAATGATATTATCATTCTATAAAGCTGTATCAGCTTTTGATCAGTTAAAATTTGCTTGATTTTTTTCTTCTTCTTATCATCAGCACTTTATATTACATAACTGGATGAGACTTTTTCCCGGCCACCTGACATTCACTTTTTAAAATAAAATATCTATTTTGTTCACAATTATTATGATTATTGATAAATTTGGAAAAAATTCCACCATGTTATTTTGTGCTTTCTAATTAATAAGCTTTTTTATTAATTCACAATTTTTAGTCTTCCAGTCCATCCCCACTTTCTATTTAATTAATCAGGTATTCTTACATCCTTTTACTCTACTTGTAGTTTTAATTTTTAGAAGTTTCCCTATTTTTAATATCCACACTTGACTCAGTGAAGCCCAAGTTTGATTGGTGCTATTTCTCTTCTCCTGAATAACAAACACAAAGGCCATAAGTGCCATATTTACAATAACTCACCCATTTTACACCTTAACATTTTATAGTATTGGCTGTTATTGCTTTAGATAATCAATATCCATTTATATAAATCTCTAGTTTCATCAGTTTTATTACTCACGAAGGCTTTTCCTATCCTACTCCTTCTTTCTAGGAATTTTCTCCCTCCTGAGGTATACCCTTTAGTTATACTCCTAATAAATGTAGGAAATTAGTACATTCTCTTTTTCTCAGACTCAAAATAGTTTTATTTTGCTCTCACTCTTGAATAATAGTTCATGTTGGCTGAGGATGCTAAGAGTTGTTTCTGTTTTTAGCACTTGGAAAAGATTATTATTTTCCAGTGTTTAGTTTTGCTGCTGAGAATTCTGCTACTCTGTCACCTCTTTGCAGTTTATCTCTTTTTCTTCTGTTCATTTTTAAAACCTACTTGTTTTTAATGTCTTGCAAACATCTATGTCATAGATGGAGATTTACTTACATCTATTCAATATCAGACTTATTATCTTTTTTGAATTGATGATTCTGATAAATCCAATGTCTTTAATAAATTTTGGAATGTTATCATTTTCAAATATTGTCTCTTCCTTTTTATTGCCATTTTTTCTGTTATCTAATACTAGCAGTACTACATGTATTGTCTTTTTGGTATCACCAATATCAGTATTATTTTATCCCCCTTTTCTTCTATATTCCCTTTTAAACTTTCCCTTTATCTCTCTTTGCTACAATATCAGTTATCTTTTCAAATCACTCATTCATTTTTCTAATTCATTCTTCAGATACTTCTGATCTCTTGTTAAACCTTTCCATTGTATTTCTATCTCACTAACATGTTTCATTTCTAGTTCTGTTTCCTCTCTCCACCCAAATCTTTTTCACAATGTCTTCAATTTCTTAAGAAAATCATCTATATCTATCCTAAATTGTATAAAACATTTCCAGAATAATTTTACTTTGCTTCTGTCAGGAATCACTACCCAGAGATCATTTCTTGAGTATTTTTGTACATGCTTTAATTTGGAACCATCCGGTAGTACAAAATCAAAGAATGTGGAAGTATAAATTCTCATTGGAGAACTTTTTCTGCCACCATAATCTGTTACAATTTTCCTGCTTAGTATAGTGGTCATATTTTTTCTAGTCCTCCTTTTCCATGTCTTTGCAGCTGATCGATGCTCCAAATTTTATTCAGGGGTTTCAGTTACATTTTTTTATGCTATGGCAACTCCACATACTCTCTTTTCCTTGACTGAACACGAAAATACAAGGCTCTTTATTTCTCATTGAAAACGCTACATATCCCTACCCCACCACCAGGAGGCAGCATCAACATCAGCTTCAGTGCTTGTACTCAGTTTCTTCTTTTTGGAATGAGGACATTTTGCTCTCCTAAGCTCAGGTATATGATTAAAATAATTCAAGTACATATTTCACTCACTTTACAAATTTAAGTTGAGATAAATATCATATATGATGTAAGCCTGCTGTTTTTATTTTTTATTGCTTGTTTTGTATTAGTTTTTCCAGGGATTTTTCCTATTTAGGTGTTGTGCTTATGGGTGCTATGCACATACGCACGCACATTCAGCTCACTAGAAATTCATTTAGGATGAATACATGTGTCAGAAATTGACCTCAGAAAGGGGACGCACACCTCCTGCTCCAGAGAGGCAGAAAGGTTTTTTTTCTTCAATAATTGGCGTGAATAAGAAGGGTGTATTATGGTTACCTTCAGAATAGAGAATCAGTCAATCAACTCACACACTTATTGAGTGTTCAACTTCAAATGAATCCCAACTTTATAAACAGTGTTCATGAATTCCTAATACATCACTCTTCTTGCAATTTGTATAAACTTATAGGCTAAAAGATTTTTTACAAATGATATTTTCTCATGAATATGGTCACTATTTTTTTTCTTAACTTGTCTGAACTTATATGGTGTTTATCAAAGAGATCAAATTCACAATAACATGTTTTTGATTTTGAAACTCTAATTTGTAAGTGGAAAATCAGAAAAGATTTAGCCTAAAGCAGAGTCTTTTGGTGGTAAGATGTATTATTTTGTCATAATTCAGAAAAATATAGAGCCCAGTGTGCAGCCTAAGTTATACTAAAAATATAAATAGCTTTTAAAATAACTGCTAACAAGCAAATTAGCTACCGAATGGAATGGTAACAGATCAATAACGACAGTAAAACTACAGAGTTCTTGCTGATCTCATATTTTCTGTGAATGCAAACTGTAAAAGAGGTCCCCAAAGGCCTCCAACAATAACCTACAAAGAATGAGACACAAAGGGTATTGAGCATAAAGATAGTTCAATTTCCCAAGACGGCCAGCTCTTGTCACATCAAACCACCTATTAGTCACAAACTCATACAACTAAGAATTCTCTGGCCTCCCGAGATTGCCTGTCATCTTGAAGGAGATAATACCAATGAAAGGCACCAGCTTCTTCTGTTAACGTGTTTAGTTTAGTGTTTTCAATACATCAAGCTATTTATGATATTGCTATCACATAAAATTAAGGCTCTATATTTTTAGATTGGAAAATGACACAAATGTACTGGTAAATTGAAAAGAAAAGGTAAACAAAATAAATGTGAAAATAATGTAACATGCCGAAAAGTATCCTTATATTATTTGATATATCTTTGTATTATTTAGAATTACCACCAAAAGGTATTAATCGAATAAGATAAAACCTGTCAGAAATTTAAAAGTTCAGAGTTTATAAAGCACCTAAAAAGTAGCTAGTCTAATACCCTTATTTAACAGCATAAAAAATGAGGCTTAGTGAATTTCAGTAAGATAGGTATGGAGACATAGTGGGTTAGTACTAATAGAGGAACAGAGATCTCAAGTCAATGTTTTAACACATTATAGAACTCTTTAATGTATACATAATACTAAAACATTTCTAGTAAACATTTCTGATAAATCATTGCACATATATAGGTGATATGACGCAGTAAGAAAAGCAACAAACTTGTTTGTGAATCACCATCTTTCCAAAGGGTATTGAGTAGCTATGATGTGCCAGGTTGTGAACTAATGCTACAGTTGTAAATGTGATACTTTTCCTCAAGAATCACTCTAATGGGAGAATGCAAATAGGTGTTTCAACTGCAAAATAATTGCTGAGTTTTGTGATGGCAGAATGAGCAGGGTACTGCTTTGTGAGCATAGAGGAGGGACATTTAGATTGCACAATGAAAGGAATCTAGAAGGACTTTGTAGACAGGAACATGCTTGAGTTAAGACTGAAAAATTATGAGAGAGAGCTAGATGAAAAGTCAAGGGGCTACGAGTACTCCAACAAGAGACAACTGAAGTGAAAAGAGAAACTGGAGAAGCAGGGCCAGGCATGGTGGCAGGAGAGGTTAGAAAAGAAAAGGCCTCTTGCGCTAGGCTTAGTATGTTCAGGATGTTTTTTCCTATGTGACATGAAAATAACTTAAGATGTTTAGTAAAAAGATCACTGGGTAAGCAGCATGGAAAGTAGACTGAAGGACAGTGAAACCAGAAGCTAAGAGAAACGGTAAAAGGTTAATGAAAGAGGCCTGAGGCGCTGGCACTGAGTAGGATGAAAAGAAAGGAATAGATTAAAAAGGGGATACGCAGAAAGTGCAGTCTAAGAACTTGGTTGCTAATGAGGTATGAGAGAGATACCTACAATGTTACCCAGATTTCTTTCCTGGTTTATCAGTAAGAAAATACAACTTTAAAAGAAGGTTTAACAGGAAAAAAAATTGGGGGGGGGATTTTTAAATTAATTATGTTTGTATTGCATTTGAGATAGCAATAGGACATCCAAGTGGAAATGTGTAGTAGCCAGTGGCGTACAGAATTGACATACCAAAGATTTGAAAATCCTCAGTGCATAGGAGGAGTCGAAGTGATATATCTAGATGAAGAGAGCATACAAGGTTAAGAAAGTGAAGGTTCATGAAGGAATCTTTAGGGTATTCAAACTCTTAGGGAGAAAGTAGAGAAAAGAGGACTCAGAACTGGGAAGTGACAGGAAAACCAGGAGGAAGATTAAAAAAAAAAAAAAAGATTCACATTTTAGAAGCCAAGGCAGAAGAGAATTTTTCAAAGGAAGAAGCAGTCACTGACCTTGATGCTGTAGAAAGGTCAAGTAAGAGAATATAAAAATATTACATAAATTTTAATTAGAAAGTCATTGGCTTAGGAAGAATTTTAATGTAGTCTTTAGATGAAGATAATTAAATAAAGGAATAAATAGGAAATGAAGAATTGGAGATAACATGTATAGATTTCATTTCCAAGAGGCTTATGTGCGTGTTAGTATTCTAATAATAATTATAATACAGTTAAGCCTTTTGAGTGCTTATCATGTGCCAGGCTCTGGACTAAGTGCTCTGTAATAACTAAGCCATTGAATTATTACAAATCTGTATAATAAATATTATCATCACTTTACAGTGATAAAACTGATAAAGTAATAAAGGCCTGTAAAGATTAATTCATCTGAAATCCCACAGTTAATAAGTCAAATGTTCTCAGCCACTATTCTGATGCCCACAAACAGACAGAGAAATTTAGAGCTAGAAGTAGAGAGAAACAGCAGGCTGAGGCAAGACATTTTTCTTTAATATGTGAGAGAAGAAACCGATCACCATTATATTAATGAAAAGACCAGGGCCAATAGAAAATCTTAAAAATAGAAGAGGAATTTGAGGGAAGATTAATGGCTACAGGGTCTATTATACGGGTGGAGAGGCTACCTTTATCCTGTATAAGAAATCAAATTTCGGGGAGATCCAAGATGGCCAATTAGCAACAGCTCAGGAATGTAGCTCCCAGTGAAAGCACAGAGAACAAGTGGACGCCGCACTTTCTGATGAATTTTTGTTGCCTACAGACCGGGAGATTCCTGGCAGAGAAGCCACACGGGTCGCCGGCGCAACTCTTTTGGCCGGCGTGGCTCTTTTGCCGGCACCTGGCGTGGCGCTTCCCGGTGTGGAGTATACGGGACGGATGGGCTCAGCTGGTCCCATCCCCACAAGGAAAACAGCAATTGGAAGCGCTGAGGACTGAGAGTTTCACAGCAAGCACAGGGAACCCGGGAAGGTCTGGCTCTGAGGGGAACCGGCATCTGCCAAAGGATAACTAAGAAACCAAAAAACTTCATCACCGGGCGGAGAGAGATCCAAAATGGCCACATAGCAGCAGCTCGGGATTATGGCTCACGGTGAGGGCGCAGAGAGCGAGTGGACGCCGCAGTTGCAGACGAATATTTGATGCCCACGGACTGGGCGATTCCCGGCGAGGGAGCCACACGGGTCGCCAGCGCGACTCTTTTGGCCGGCACGGTGCTTCTCGGTGCGGAGTGTGCGGGACTGGCTGGTGCCCTTTTAGTCAGGCTCCGCTGGTCCCATCCCCAAAAGGAGAACAGCAATTGGAAGCGCTGAGGACTGAGAAGCACAGCTGAACCCGGGAAGGCCCAGCTCTGTGGGGAAGGGGCGCCCCCCAAAGGAAAACTAAGAAACAGAAAAAACTTCATCACCAACAAGCTGGACGTCCACTCAGAGACCCAATCTGAAAGTCGGCAATTACAAAGACGACAGGTGGATAAATCCACAAAAATGGGAAGAAACCAGTGCAAAAAGGCTGAGAACACCCGAAATCAGAATGCCTCTCCTCCTACAGGGGATCG